>JACXGM010032013.1:0-12774 GCA_016801145.1 Umbra pygmaea
ACACACACACACACACACACACACACACACACACACACACACACACACACACACACACACACACACACACACACACACACACACACACACACACACACACACACACACACACACACACACACACACACACACAGTTGTAGCCAAGTGTTTTGAGAATGGTACAAGTATTGGTCTCCACAAAGTTTGCTGCTTCAGTGTTCTCAGATCTTTTTGTCAGTAGATATTATGGTATACTGAAGTGTAATTAAAAGTATTCCATAAGTGTCAAATGCTTTTAATGACAATGACATTAAGTTTATGCTGAGTCAATATCTGCAATGTTGACCCTTCTTTTTCAAGACCTCTACAATCTGCCCTGGGATGCTGTCAATTAACATCTAGGCCACATCCTGACTGTTGGCAGCCCATTCTTGCATGATCAATGCTTGAAGTTTGTCGGAGTTTGTGGGTTTTTGTTTGTCCACCTGCCTCTTGAGGATCAACCACAAGTTCTCAATTGGATTAAGGTCTAGGGAGTTTTGTGGCCATGGACCTCAAATGTAGATGTTTTGGCCCCGAGCCACTTAGTTATCACTTTTGCCCTATGGCAAGGTGCTCTGTCATGCTGGAAAAGGCATTGGTCATCACCAAACTGTTCTTGGATGGTTGGCAGAAGTTGCTCTCGGAGGATGTGTGGTACCATTGTTCATTCATGGCTGTGTTCTTAGGAACAATTGTGAGTGAGCCCACTCCCTTGGCTGAGAAGCAACCCCACACATGAATGGTCTCAGGATGCTTTACTGTTGGCATGACACAGGACTGATGGTAGCGCTCAACTAGTCTTCTCCGATCAAGGTGTTTTTCGGATGGCCGAAACAATTGGAAAGGGGATTCATCATAGAAAATGACTTTACCCCAGTCTTCAGCAGTCTAATCTCTACATTGTGCATAATATCTGTCTGTCCCTGATGTTTTTCCTGGAGAGAAGTGGCTTCTTTGCTGCCCTTCTTGACACCAGGCCTTCCTCCAAAACTCTTCGACTCTGCGTGCAGATGCACTCACACCTGCCTGCTGCCATTCCTAAGCAAGCTCTGCACTGGTGGTCCCCCGATCCCACAGATGAATCAACATCAGGAGATGGTCCTGGAGCTTGCTGGACTTTCTTGGGAGCCCTTCTTCACAACAATTCAACCTCTCTACAAAAACAACAAAGTTTTTGATGGTCTGATAAATGGTTGATTTAGGTGCAATCTTACTAGCAGCAATACCCTTGCCTGTGAAGCCATTTTTATAGGGGTGGTACGGCAGGGCTCTACGCTAACTTTTTTTCCCAAGGAGTACATGTACTCCTAAATAAAAAACTGTCGGAGCACACAAAGAAATTTAGGAGCGCATTGAAAAATGTTCAAGTAACACAGAATTTATAATTTTTATTTTTCCCAGTGTTTTTCCCACCTTTCTCTTACTTTGACTGCACTGCGTTGTCACATAAAACTACGGCAGTTGGCGCATGACTCCTTGCGGAATGTGGAAGATGTCGTTTTTTTAACAATTAGAAGCGTGGGGAAAAATGCATTATGGTAGGTTGTAATTTTTACTTGCACACTGTGCTTGTGAATCATTTTTCCTTGTCTCACATGTCTATTTTTAGGAGCAAATTCTCATTAAATGGGGGCACTGTAGAGCCCTGTACGGTTCACAAAAGTCACAGTTTTAGGGTCACGGTTTTCAGTTCTGTATGATTCTTGTTGTTATTTTTTCTTTTAATCTTAACACTCCAGAAATATACTTCAGCATATTATATATTGCTTAATTACGCAAAATTTAGGACACAGTATTAAAAAATAGTTTTATCATGTAATCAAGCACAAACAGAATTTGACTTGACTTTAAGCACATTATTGGGAGCATCTCTGAGGAAAGCTAGGTGAGATTTTGATACAGCAAGAGGGAAGACGTTGATGATTTCAACAAGCTTTTCATTTATTTGGCAAATAAATTAGTGTGTATTGCCATTTACAGGAACCTATCTGTCTTTTTAGCACATGAAGATTTAAATATTACAGAATAACAATTGAAATAACTTGCATTTATCAAACTACAAACTTCAGTGTAGCTCTTACAAAATACACGTGACGTGACCTGCAGCACTCCACACTCCACCGTTGAGGAGTGGTCAGCTCGGCTCGCCGCCTCTCAAAATATGAAGAAAATCTTTTAAACTGACCTTTGTCGATCTGAAATGAAGACAGATTCAGCAACTGTATGGCCCATTTCTCACTTAAAAAATTTTCAGAAACACGTATCGGTGAACTATTTTCGTAAAAAATATGAGATCGTATCATTCTTCACAACTTTCTGGAGTATATGCAAATTGCCATCATCAACACTGAGGCAGCAGACTGTGAAAATTTGCATTTGTGTTATTCTCAAAACTTTTGTCCATGACTGTATACATACACTATACATGTAGACAAACTAGATACAGAAACTGTACATTTACACACACTTAATTATGACCATTATGATGCTTAATATTGTATAGGTCCATCTTTTGCCGCCAAAACAGCCCTGACCCATTGAGGCATGGACTCCACTAGACCTCTGAAGGTGTGCTGTGGTATCTGGCACCAAGACATTAGCTGCAGATCCTTTAAGTCCTGTAAGTTGTGAGGTGGGTCCTCCATGGATAGGACATGTTTGTCCAGCTCATCCCATAGGTACTCGATTGGATTGAGATCTGGGGAATTTGGAGGCCAAGTCAACACCTTGAACTTGTGTTCCGCAAACCATTCCTGAACCAGTTTTGCTATGTGGGAGGGCGCATTATCCTGCTGATAATGCATTTCCATGAAAGGGTGTACATGATGGTCTGCAACAATGCTTAGGTAGGCGGTACCTGTCAAAGTAACATCCACATGAATGGCAGAACCCAAGGTTTCCCAGCAGAACATTTCCCAAATCCTCACACTTCCCAAAGTGCTGTCAAAGAAAATGTGATTATTCAGACCAAACCACCTTCTTTCATTGGTCCTTGGTCCAGTTCTGATGCTCATGTGCCCATTGTAGTCGCTTTTAGCAGTGATGCACTGTCTGTTCTAACACCTTTCTATCAGCCATTATTAACCTTTTCTGTAGTTTGAGCCACCGTAGCTGATCTGTTGGATTGAACCACACGGGCCAGCCTTTGCTCGCCACGTGCATCAATAAGACATAGCCACCCATGAGCCTGTCCCTGGTTCACCGCTTTTTCTTCCTTGGAACACTTTCCTCAACTCTTGCAGACCGGGAACACCCCACAAATGCTGCAGTTCTGGAGATTCTCTGACCCAGTCGTCTAGACGTCACAATTTGGCCTTGTCAAAGTCGCTGAAATCCTTACACTTGCCCATTTGTCCTGCTTCTAACACATGAACTTTGAGGACAACATTTTTACTTGCTGCCTAATATATCCCAGTCACTGTGTGCCATGGCAATGAGATTTCTTTGTGTTATTCACTTCACCTGTCAGTAGTCATAAAGTTATGGCTGATTGGTGTGTGTACTAGACACACACACACACACTATATACCTACACACACACTTTACATGTAGATGTTCACACTTTACATATAGACATTCACACAATACTGTACATGTAGACATTCACACTATACAGTGGCATGAAAATGTACAGTATGAAAACCCTTTGGAAGTACCTGTATGTCTGCATACATTGTGATAAAATAACATTTGATCTGATCATCATCACAACAATAGACAGTCTTTTTAACTAATAACACAGTAACATTCACACTTTTCCATGTCTTTTGAACACACCATGTAAATATTTACAGTTCAAGGTGGAACAATTATGTTGACCCTCCATCAAGGCTACTTCCAGCAGGATAACGCGCCATGTCACAAAGCCTACAATTTAAAACTGGGTTCTTGAACATGACAATGAGTTCATTGTGCTCACATGGCCTCCACAGTCTCCAGACCTTAATTGCAATCCAGCACCTTTGCGATGTGGTGGAATGGGAGATACATCATGGATGTGCTGCTGACAAATCTGCAGCGACTGCGTGATGCAACAATGTCAATATGGACCAAAATCCCTGAGGAATATTTCCAGCACCTTGTTGAATCTATGCTGTCAAGAATTAAGGCAGTCCTGGAGGCAAAAGGGAGTCAACACGATACTAGCAAACATACCTAATGAAGTGGCCAGTGAGTATTTAGATATATATATATATATACAGTATATAAATATATATACACACTGTACATGCACAGTACATGAAAATCCTCCACACCCACACTTCTGATATATTAGGTGTGTTGGTCAGTGTTCATAAAAAGCAAAAGTTTCTCATAAAATGTGTTTGATGGTTTTTAATATGACACAGTGCTTGGTTGCCTGCCCTTCCAGATCACAATAAGTGCATGATGAAATCATGTTAAATATGAATATTACATGTGTAAATGTCACAGAGATCCCGATGGGTTTCGGATGGTGAATGTTCCTCTCTTTGGAAACAGTAATGTATGAATCATGATCTATCTGGAGCTGCGAGTGCAGGCGTAAAGTAAAGCCCTCATCATTGCATCCATATACATCTCTCGGACCGTGGATCCCTACTTGACAAACACGTGACACAATCTTAATGTCTCGGAAGCTAGCGCCCGAGGGCCACCAACAGACACACATAGGAATACTTTACACACCTACAGGGATACTTTAAAGGGATTTTGTAAAAAGTCTTTCCAGGAGTCAGTTAATTGTATAGATTGCATTTCCATGTCTTTGTGTGCAGTTTGAAAGATGATGGATAGATTTAGATTAGCGCATATGCACAAAGTCCAAGCCAGCGCCACTCAAAAGAAGGGAAAACATGCTTCCAACTACTACCAACAAAAAGTTTATCATTTAGTCTTATCACAGAAATCAAAATAATGAGTTAATGTTACTGATAATAGTAAAAACACGTTTTTCCTTCTTTCTCTGCAGATACAACACTGAGATCTCTTTATAACTGTACCTGTCTCAGGCACACATATTGCAGAGATAAATCACTGTGTTCTATATGCATCTATATGTTGTGTGCTCAGTGTTGTAAATGTTTCATATGGACCATAACTGGATGAATTAAACATTGTACAGACTACTAAACGGTGCACCAATGTAAAAATATTCAAAGAAAGTTAACATGTTCTTTTAAATATTGATTGATAACACATATCAGTGGAGTAGTAAACAGCTCTAGAGGAACTGGCCCACCAAAGACTTCAAGCAGTTAGCAAGCTAAGCTAACAATCTACTACTTTCATCTTTCTTCAAAGTGCACACAGACATACTGTACAACTGGAATTAATGATTTTTCTTAAGGTAAATATTAAAGAAAAAAATATATAAAGAAAAATGTATCCCCTTAAGGCTGGGAAGTGAGATTCAAACACATTTATTATAATAATTCATTTAGACTGATGTGTTTCATTCTTTGATTATTTCAATCAAGTCTTTGTGGAACGGGCTGGAAGGAAACACTGCACAGAACATAGCTTGTGATTGTTCGGCCAGGACACTAAGCGAGAACATGTCTGTCTGTCCCTCTCGATCCAGGACGGTGTTGGAGAAGAGCTCAGAGGACCACTTGGTGTTCTTGTTGACTGTGTCTGAGTCTGCGGTCACTCTATGGTACGGCCAGCCCAGCGGCCACGTTGTCTCTCTGCATTTCAGCACCCAGGGCAGAGTCACAGTGAACAGGTGGACCCACCTTGCTCTACAGGTGAACACCTAGCTTTCCTAAACTACCCTACAACACCCGAAACTACCCTACACCACCCAAAACTACCCTAAACCACCCAAAACTACCTAGATCTAGTTACTTAAAGCCATTACATTTGTTGCATAAACGCCTTCTTAATTAGAGGTCGACTGATTATGATTTTTCAAGGCCGATTACCGATTATTGGGAGACCAAAAAAGCTGATCATAATCAACCTATTATTGTTATTCATATTTATTTATACAGTAAATCATATATTAATGATGGGAATAATGGGCATAGTAGGACTTGTATTTCATATAGCTTTTGCTATTCAAAGTTTTCTAAAACAAACATTTGTTTTGGTGTTGCCACAAATGTTTTGGTATTGATAGTTGACCAATTATTCACTAATTGGTTTTGGTGCGACTGGAGTAAAAGCACAGTATCTGAGGTAAAAGCACAGTATCTGAGGTAAAAGCACAGTATCTGAGGTAAAAGCACAGTATCTGAGGTAAAAGCACAGTATCTGAGGTAAAAGCACAGTATCTGAGGTAAAAGCACAGTATCTGAGGTAATTACTAGAAACACTGGATGACTATCTCTATTTTTCCCTGATTAAAACTTAGAATATATATTATTCAAAGGAAAAATCAGAAATCTCCAACTTGGCTTAAATGTTTTTGTTACTTATACAGTAGATACACAGAAATGCAAATGTAATTTGATATTACAGAGTTTGGGTTTCTAGTGAGTTGTGGCTGTGAGAGGTTTGTAATGGACATTTTAAATCATAAAATGTTTATCAAATAATTACGGTATTCCCAGTTAGAAGTAATATGGTATACTGTTCTATTTCGTTGAGTGTTAAAAAAGGCCACATGTACCGTCATTCAGACATCCCAGGTCTCCCGTATTTTTATATTCGCTGCTGACTGACACCTGCGAATTATAAACAATATCCTGGACATTGATTTTGTATCTCAAACAAAACATAGATGTGGATATTGTATATTTTTCATATTCATATAATTTGAATAGGCATCGTATGGTTTGACAAGTTAGATGTGCACAACGATTGTGCAGTGGTGAACGGAAAAATCTATTAAATCAGCACTTGTTTGGTGCCACTACCCAATGTTGATGTAGCTACATAGACTAATTTGAGGATAAATTATAAATCTCCCTGTAATTAATATATGTTACACATATAATGTAGCTATAAACTAGTTAACACTTAATTTTTTATTTAAAATTGGTTGCATTTCCCTGAATGCCTCCCTATCTGAAAGAGAGCAGAGTGGATAAAAGTTCTTGGATCGAAAGCAGTAGACATCTACCCACTATTCTAGCCTACTACCAACCATGTGGAGCTTTGATAGAATTTCTCCCCTGAAAGATCAGTTTCATTCTAGCTAGAAACTTCCCCTGGCTTCTCTGCAGCCATAACTTTAGATGCTGCAGCGTGTGACAAGGAGCAGCTCACGACATAGGGTCAGGCTGCACGCAGTGTCCTCGTAGTTTGCTATCTCTTTGTAACACTAGAGGATGTTGTTCCTCCAAAAAAGAATCAGCCATAATCGGCGAGCAAAAAGGCTGATTAATAATTATTTAGAAAACTCATAATAGGCCATCATCTGCCAGGCCGATCAATTTGCAGACCTATATTCTTAATACAAGAATTCAATTCAACGGCGGCAGAATTGTTTTCAGTCTGTACAGTAGCTGGTTAGTTTGTATAGTTATTCACAACCATTCCTGTATGGTGATTGGGCAAAATTAATTGTATTTTAGGTGAATAGCTCATTTTAACTCGCACTGCTAAACTGGGCTAACTACAGTACAGTAGGTAAAGTAGTTACGGCCATTACTTTTGTCAGCATTCATATAAACATCTAAAGAAGTATCTAGTTATACACTACGTATTTTTATCTTTATCATTTAATCTGTTGCATGAACACAATCGTAATATAAAAATGTATCTGTAGCAAAATATTGTTCTGTTTATCAGTATTTTATTTTTTTATTTAACCTTTATTTAACCAGGTAAGTTGACTAAGAACAATTTCTTATTTACAGCAACGACCTGGGAGCAATTAGGGTAAAGTGTCTTGCCCAAGGACACAACGACATTTGGCTCAGTCAGGAATCGAACTGGCAACCTTCTGACTACAAGTCTGACTCCCTACCCACTGAGCCATCTGCGCCCCAGTACACTAGGTAGCATGGATCCCTCCTGGCCAGTGATGTTTTTGCGCATCAGGGTACATTGTTTACAGCAATCATGTGATTTCTAAAGTGAGGCACAACATTACCATAGTGGTCTGAATATCTGTGTTTAAATAAATAAAGACATTCAAAAATCTGTAACAAATGTAGGTACTCTCTCCTTCTCTTCCTCAGTGCTCTTCTCTCTCTGCTTGTTCTCACGGCGATACGTAAAAAAACTTACAAAATAGGAAATTCATACACAAGTATGTTTCCATAGTCATGGAAACGTGAAGCCTCGTACGTTTATGAAACTTAAAAACAGTCCAGTTACCTTAACCCTTACCTTAACCTCACCCTAACCTTAATCTCAATTACCTACTGTAACATGTTATGCCTGAACCAAATGTTCCCATGTACTTTAAGTTGTAACTGATTGGTCTATTCTAGCAAATGTTTCAGTAGAAGGGCCATTCAATACGTAAGGGAGTTCAAATTTTAAATGCCATATCCGTAAGTCTGTTTACATAATGCAGCGAAATTTCCATTACGTACGGTTAACCACGTATTGCAACACGTTGTCTCTCCTTCTCCCCTCCTGTCCTCTTCTCCCCTACCTTTTCCATTCCTCTTCTCTCCTTCTTTTCTCCAGTCCTGTTCTCTCAATCTCCTCTGTAGTCCTCTCCTTCTCCTCCGATCTCTTCTTCCCTCAGACTTGTCTTTTCTGTTTATAGCTTGCGTGTTTCCAATAGGAAGTAGTATTGGTATTAATGTGTTACCTGAGAACCGCAGCAGGTCTGTGTTGCCCTTGTGTCACTACCCATCTAGAGGCCGCAGCAGAGGTATGGACGGAAGATTTATACTGAGAAACATCTGCTTTGGACCAGCTGTGGGCACACACACACACACGCGCACACGTGCGCACACACACACACACACACACACACACACACACACACACACACACACACACACGCAGGGGCACAAACACAAGCTCAAACACACACACACACAGGAGCACACAGGAGCGCAAACACAGACACACACACACAAACAAACCGGAGCACATCCAGACACACACACACAAACAAACAGGAGCACATCCAGACACACACAGAAACAAACAGGAGCACATCCAGACACACACACAGTGTGATAACGGGAATGTAGAGAACTACAGCATGACTCTTTTTACAATATCGATCTGGTTCAAATATGTTCTATTACAAACAAAAGGTTATAAATACAATTGCATAAAAAGCTATTAGCTCTCTTTGTATGCCTTATAAAAGATAGGCATGTAGGTATTTGGCATGTAATGTTAGCATAACCGCATATCTTTTCAAGTCTCATGACCTGACAATTTCAGTTTTTATTGGAGAAACAACATTAAGGGCCCTATTTTAACGATCTAAGCGCACAGTGTGAAGCCCATGGCGCAAATCCTCTTTGGGCATGTCCAAATCTACTTTTGCTAGTTTGACGGCAGAAAACAGGGTCCAGGTGCATGGTCTAAAAGGGTAGTACTAAGTGTCTTCATTAATTCATAGGTGTGTTTTGGGCATAACATGCAATAAACCAATCAGAGATTCATCTCCCATTCCCTTTAAGAGCCAGGCACGTTTGTACCTTTCGCGCAGGTACCTTTTATTTGTAATCTTTTGCATGTTCGTGTGCTGCTGCGCTTCCCTGTGTGTGTGCAGCAAGCATAGTGTGCACGCGCTGTGCATACGCCTAGGTGGATTTGACTAATTTGCTGTTAAAATAACTATGACGTGCTGCGCCATTGACTTTAGACCAGGTTCTTGTTGGTCAATGGCGCGATCACTTTCCGATGCTTCATGATAGCACTACGACAAAAATTATCCTGAACACACCTCCCTGTTAGACCAGCACACCCATGGGCGCAAAGATGGGCACAGGTGCATTTGCTATTTAAATGACGCAGGCGCTGGACAGGAAATTGACAACTGCGTCAGTCTTAAACTAGCAAAGCCACTTGGGTTCGGGCTTTACGCTGCGTTGCGCCGGGTGCAAGATAGGGCGTATTGTGTGTTATTCTGATCCTGGAGCTTGTTTCTAATGCCTACAGGCTGTCCTGTCTTAATTCTGACAGCTCATGAGCTAGACCAGTGGTTCTCAACCCTCTCCTCGGAGCATACCAGCCATTCCACAGTTTAGCTGAAGCCACTGAGCTAGCACACCTGATTCAACTAATCTTCTAATAATCAGGCCCTTTATTAGTGAATCCGGTGAGCTAGTTCAGTGGCTACAGATAAACTGTCTGTATGTGCTCCGATGAGAGGGTGGAAAACCACTGAGCTAGACAACAAAAGGCAAGTTAAACTATACCCGCTCCTCTGTCTGTGTGCGTGTGTGTGTGTGTGTGTCTGTGTGTCTGTCCATCTGTCCATCTGTCTACCTGGTTATTTTCAGAGCTGGTCCCCTACACACTTCTGGTTATAGCTTGTTGTCAGAGCTGGGTACACATTTACACACATACCCTCACACACACCTTCACACACATCCTCTTCTATTTGACGATTTTAAAAGATGAAAAGGAGATGATTTAAAAATAAAAACGGTCAAACAGAATACAACATTACAGCATTGCTTGGAGGAAGGGACTCAGGGGAGTCCAGACAGAGAAAAGGAAGCAGGCATCCCCAGGTGCATGTCCCATGTGATTATGTTAACGAGGGACTGAGGAGAAGACAACGCAGCCTGGAGGAATTGGGTGGGGGGGTGGGCGGGGGCAGGCGAGTGGGTGACTTGACTCCAAGGCGTTCTGGTACAAGGTGCCAGGGGTTGCTGTGTGTCAGGAGGACTGTGCGGTGCGTGCCAACCTGACTAGTTGTGACGTGGGGGTTAGTGTTGCTAATTTGTCGGCGGGACAGACGACTGCTGTAATACACACAAAAGAGATGTGACTGACAATAGACGGGGGAGGGTGGGGAGAAATAGAGGGCTGGGGGGTGAAGAGGATGGTGAGGAGCGTTGGACGTTCTGTTTGGTGCTGCCTGTTTCCGTCTGGTGGAACGTCAGCTGAAACCTGCTCTGGTGCCCGGGCAGTGACGGCTACTGGCAGGTCACACCACTTAGAACGACAGGGAGGGAGGGAGCCTGACAGAGGCCAGGAAAAAAGGTAGAGAGAAAGGGAAACAAAAAGAGAGCTGAGTGTCACTGGTGAGAGTTAAAGATGTAAATTCCATCAGAGTTTTTTGTGTGTCAGTGATGAAGTGTGCCTGAAGGACCCCAGAGGCTGTCTCCCGTGTGCCTGTCTAAATCAGCATTATCATATCACTGTATGTCAGGCAGACGTCACTGCAAAACAGCCAACATTAACCTTTTAAGGGCCTTTCATGTTGACACAGCCGTCCATCCCTGTCTTGGCCTGGTTATCTGAGGAGGTTATAATAATAACAATAATAATAATAATAGTTCTAATTATTATTATTTGGATTTAGGGAGCACCATTTTACCAACTGAGTTTCTCAAATTGTTTTACATAGTCACAAGGAAAACTCACCTCAGGCACAAACACATACAAGGAGACAGATAATTGGACATGAGATGTTTCTCAGTTGGTGACAGATTGTGCAGGGGGTTGTTGAAGTAGGGTGATGTGGAGTGATGTGGAGTGGAGTGATGTGGAGTGGAGTGATGTGGAGTGGAGTGGTGTGGAGTGGAGTGATGTGGAGTGGAGTGATGTGGAGTGGAGTGATGTGGGGTGATGTGGAGTGAAGTGATGTGGGGTGATGTGGAGTAAAGTGATGTGGGGTGATGTGGAGTGGAGTGATGTGGGATGATGTGGAGTGAAGTTATGTAAGGTGATGTGGAGTTAAGTGATGTGGGGTGATGTGGAGTTAAGTGATGTGGGGTAATGTGGAGTGAAGTGATGTGGGGTGATGTGGAGTGAAGTGATGTGGAGTGAAGTTATGTGGGGTGATGTGGAGTGGAGTGATGTGGAGTTGAGTGATGTGGGGTGATGTGGAGTGAAGTTATGTAAGGTGATGTGGAGTGGAGTGATGTGGGGTGATGTGGAGTGAAGTGATGTGGGGTGATGGGCAAGGCCGTAACCAGGATTTAACAAATACCGAGGTCAAAAATACCAACCCCCCCAAAAAAAAGACATTTTAAAAGACAACATATTTATTTTCAATAACAACGTTTGTGTTAATTCAACAATAGGTTATGTTTGGGCCATGCTTAATAAAAGGATAATATTCATCACTTCACAACACCTTAAATATCCATATAATATTTAGCTTAATTGTCAGTACAGATTAGCTAGCTGCTGCAACTCCCCTGGATTTCAGCATTTGAGTAGGATATAGGTTTGAATCTCATTGGTAGCCCTATTGCATCTCATATTGTAGGCTATTTGCTGCATATAAAGGGTGGGCGATACTGCAAAATTTGAGTTCGATGATCCGATACAAAGTAATACAGGGCCAGTATCGCCAATATTTATACCGATACATTTTACTATTAAAAACAGTGTATGTAATATTCTACGTACGGTAGTGTACCATGATTTGAGGTATTTATAATTTTTAATATTTGTATCTTACTTTAAGAATGATTTACTTATTATGTTACTTTATACAATATTTTTGCCTTATTTTCAGACATTTTAGGAAGTCAGATTATCTCAGAGTACTGGAAAATATTTTGCTTACTTTAAGCATATTATATCGTAATTTAGGAACATATTGTCTTATTTTTGGGTGTGTTTTTGCAGTGTATTTGTAAGGTGATTGGTGGAATTTCTACCTGCCACCTGTGAGACTTTGTAAAATCGTGTTGACAGTGTGTATCTTCAGGATTCGCGGTT
>JACXGM010032014.1:0-12778 GCA_016801145.1 Umbra pygmaea
CATACTGTAACAGTTTAAAACCATGTAACACACTGTAAACAATGTAACATACTGTAACAGTTTAAAACCATGTAACACACTGTAAACAATGTAACATACTGTAACAGTTTAAAACCATGTAACACACTGTAAACAATGTAACATACTGTAACAGTTTAAAACCATGTAACACACTGTAAACAATGTAACAGTGTAAACAATGTAACATACTGTAACAGTTTAAAACCATGTAACACACTGTAAAGCGCTGTAGGATAATACATTTATTTGTCTGGCATGAACTAAATACCACCTCACATAAAACAGCTGTATCTCATCTGGAACGGACCAAGCAGCTAGCCTACCTAGTGACAGTCCCTGTATTATTAAAGGAGGCCGGGGGCATAAGGGCTGGACCAAGGCTATTCACCTCCGGTCCTTGAGTGCTGAAAACTTCTGGTTTTCATCCTGTTTGTCTCATAAGGGACTGATTCAGAGGTGAGTGCAGAAGTCAAAAGTGTCAGGGCCGGAGTCAAATAGCCCTGGGATACAGCATCTGACCAGTGAATAAATGCTGCATGACTGAGTCTCTGAGCCAGCATGATGAACACTCTTTTTTCCCCCCATTTTGAACAATATCTCATTCAGTCCTTGAGCAAGAGAGATAAACATAATTGCTGGCGGAGAGCCCGGACCCCAGACCTGCCAGTTCCTCGGTACACCTGAGTACACCACATGGCATCCAGCAGAAGGAATCCCTTATAAATAACAGTCTGTGCCTCCATAAATCAAATGCAGGCGTGCACATGTGTAACGTGCATGGTGCAGGCGTTGTCATGACAGTTTATGGGTCGGTAAAACAAGGTGGCTTTTTTCTGCTCTGTTCGCCAGCAGCATTATGTCAGGGAATGTTTATACTTGGTTATGTGTGTGGGTCTGTGTACGGTTGATAATACGGTTGTGTTCATGATAGTTTGTGTATAAGGATTTGTGTATGAGTATGTGTGTTTACAGTTGTTTGTGTATTGTATTTGTATGATTGTTGTTATTTGATAGTTGTCTACGGCTGTATTGGGTATATTCATTGATGTGTGTGTGTGGTTGTACGAGTGTGTTTATGTGACGTCCACCTTGTGTATTTATCACACATAAATCCATTATAGAGGTCGGGGGAAGCGATGCAGTACGTATGCTGTACTCTGTTACCCCCGACAGAAATGCTTCCTAAGGGACCAGACTTTAGAGAACAGATAAACCCCTCATCCTTTTACCGGCTATAAAACATAGTGAGTACACTTTACTGGCTAGCAAGGGAAACGCTGTATTGTGCATAACACTGTCGCTTCCAACGCACTTATGAAGGAGCGTTCCACTGCATGATTAGGCCTTCACAGTGTGCTGTTCAGGATGTACCGTGAGATAATATGCTACATTTAAGACCCTTGGCTTCTACTGTTTATAGAGAACCAAATTCCTGTGCCTGGTTTAGATTTGCTGTGAGCCAACAAGATAAGAAAGATTAACAAATTGTCTAAATATTAGATAGTTTCTCTGAGTTAATGGGATAATGTATATAGTGTTGGGAGAAGTTCATATCTAAATATAAACCATATGGTGTCTGGGCGCGAACATCCAAGAGATTTGTGTGTGTGTGTGTGTGTGTATGTGTGTGTGGTGCATTTAGAAACATCAGATAACAGAAGCAACCACAGATTGCTTATAACCAGGTGTCAGTGTACCAAATTGCACCCTACGCCGTGTTTTAGTGCAATACTTGTTGACCAGGGCCCGTATTCACAAATCGTGTTAAGACTAAATATAGCTCCTACTTTTCACATAGCGTTTTAGTGCTAAAACACCTCCTAAAACTTTGAAAAGTCAGATGATTCCTCTCGATTGCCCTATTGTCCTATAGCCTGTGGCAGTTGTCGATTAAATTCTGCAATCTCCGCCGTTGATCTGAGGCAAAAAAAACTGCATTTGTCATATTGAATTGGGAAAGCTGTATATTTGTATACATATTCCAAAGTGTTTGTTTTTGCTTTTTTAAAGTTATTCCAACTTTCATCTCTAATGTATCTCTAATGTTTATCTAACAATGTCCTTCTCAATCACAAGTTGCCCTACGAGTAAAAGATGTTCTTGGTTGTCCTTTGTGTTTGCCTGGTGTAGCGTCAGGTATAATAGTCTAGTATAATAATGAACATACTGCTTATGCATCTTCGCTAATTGTTTACAGCTGCCAGACTTGTAAGAGGCTGGCAATTAGCTGAAACTATACTTGAATATTATTTGTCTGATATTTAATTGGGGACACTTCAGCTACATTTTCAGTTGTCTATCTTTATTTCAATATCGCAACATCAAACATCCTGCAGGATTTATGTGATTAATTCACTGACAGACACCCATCCCCCATTAGCCATCAGCCACAGCTGGGACCTAGTACGTAAGCTAATTCATGGGGAATTGCATGATCCATTCCAACGGGTTCAACCACGCCCATTTTCTGCAAATAAATGCTCTGAATGACAAAATGTTCATTTTGAATTTAGGGTAAAATTTTGTATCAGTAGTTTATGGAATTAAACAAAAATGTTAATTTTACACAAAACCATTCCTATCAATAGAAAAATAATCAAACACTGATGACTTTGCAGTGGTCTCTTCGAGTGGTCACGCGAATATATGCAGCAAAAAATGGATGTTTGTCCAAGTTCCCATAATGTTGAATTTGACTGCAGGAGGAGTGTGTGAAACTCCAAGTAACCCAAAGAATAAGCTTTGAATGAACCGCCTTGCAGACAAAGGTCAGAGTTGACCTGCTCTTAGCCTACGTCGGACCCTCCTTCTGTCTATCTGCCCCTCTGTCTGTCTGCCCCTCTGTCTGACCTATCTGTTTGACCTATCTGTCTGTCTGTCCTTCTATCTGTCTGACCTATCTATCTGTCTGAACTATCTGTCTGTCTGCCCTTCTGTCTGTCTGACCTTCTGCCAGTACGTCCTTCTGTCTGTCTGTTCTTCTGTCTTTCTAGCCTGTCTGTTTGACCTGTCTGTCTGTCTCTCTGACCGGTCTGTCTGTCCTTCTGCCGGTCTGAACATCTGTCTGTCTGAAGATCTCTCTGTCTGTCTGAAGTTCTGTCTATCTGTCTTAAGTTTTGTCTGTCTGTGTGAACTTATGTTTTTCTTGCTGAACGTCTGTCTGTCTGAATTTCTGTCTGTCTGACCATCTGTCTTTTATTCTGTCAGTGGTTCTGTGTGGAATTCTGTCTGTCTGTCCTTCTATCCTGTCTGTTGTTGGGCATGCTGTTGTTTCATTCTGCTGATTTGTCTGTGATCACGATCCACCCTGAGACTCTCAGTTGATTGACAGCTCTAATTTCGCTGTTGTTTTCCTATCTTGATATTCAATAGCTTATATATGAAGCACAGTTTGTGTTTGTGTGTATGTGTGTGTGCGTATGTGCATGTGTATAGGTGTGTGTGATCCCAACCTGATCTGCCCTGATGTCTGTAGCTATTTGTGGGAAGTTCTGAGTCTGTTATTGTTGTTGACGTGTGTTTGTGTCCAAGAAACAAAGATAATCCACAGCTAACATTGCTACTATGTAAGATAACTCCTCCCACTGTTTTTAACATCTGTACAGTGCCTTGCGAAAGTATTCAGCCCCCTTGAACATTTCAACCTTTTGCCACATTTCAGGCTTCAAACATAAAGATATGAAACTGTAATTTTTTGTGAAGAAGCAACAACAAGTGAGACACAATCATGAAGTGGAACAAAATTTATTAGATATTTAAAACTTTTTTGACGAATTGGGCGAGCAAAATTATTCAGCCCCCTTATTTTCAGTGCAGCAAACTCTCTCCAGAAGTTCAGTGAGGATCTCTGAATGATCCAATGTTGACCTAAATGACTAATGATGATGAATATCATTAGTGTGTAATCAAGTCTCTGTATAAATGCACCTGCTCTGTAATAGTCTCAGAGGTCCGTTGAAAGCACAGAGAGCATCATGATGAACAAGGAACACACCAGGCAGTGTTGTGGAGAAGTTTAAAGCCGAATTTGGATACAGAAAGATTTCCCAAGCTTTAAACATCCCAAGGAGCACTGTGCAAGCGATAATATTGAAATGGAAGGAGTATCAGAACACTGCAAATCTACCAAGACCCGGCCCTCCCTCAAAACTTTTCAGCTGATACAAGGAGAAGACTGATCAGAGATGCAGCCAAGAGGCCCATGACCACTCTGGACTGCAGAGATCTACAGCTGAGGTGGGCGGGTCTGTCCATAGTACAACAATCAGTCGTATACTGCACAAATCTGGCCTTTATGGAAGAGTGGCAAGAAGAAAGCCATTTCTGAAAAATTTCCATAAAAAGTGTTGTTTAAAGTTTGCCACAAGCCACCTGGGAAACACACCAAACATGTGAAAGAAGGTGCTCTGGTCAGATGAAACCAAAATTGAACTTTTTGGCAACAATGCAAAACTTAATGTTTGGCGTAAAAGCAACACTGCTCATCACCCTGAACACACCATCCCCACTGTCAAACATGGTTGTGGCATCATCATGGTTTGGGCCTGCTTTTCTTCAGCAGGGACATGGAAGATGGCTAGAATTGATTGGAAGATGGATGGAGTCTGCAAAAGACCTGAGACTGGGACAGAGATTTGTCTTCCAACAAGACAACAAGACAATGATCCAAAACATAAAGCTAAATCTACAATGGAATGGTTCACAAATAAACATATCCAGGTGTTAGAATGGCCAAGTCAAAGTCCAGACCTGAATCCAATCAAGAATCTGTGGAAAGAACTGAAAACTGATGTTCACAAACGCTCTCCATCCAACCTCACTGAGCTTGAGCTGTTTTGCAAGGAGGAATAGGCAAACATTTCAGTCTCTCGATGTGCAAAACTAATAGAGACATAACCCAAGTGACTTACAGCTGTAATCGCAGCAAAAGGTGGCGCTACAAAGTATTAACTTTTGCCCTCCAAATTTTTCAGTTCTTTATTTGTTAAAAAAGTTCGAAATATCTAATAAATGTCGTTCCGCTTCATGATTGCGTCCCACTTTGTTGATTTTTCATGAAAAATTACAGTTTCATATCTTTATGTTTGAACACTGAAATGTGGCAAAAGGTCGAAAAGTTCAATGGGGGCCGAATACTTTCGCAAGACACTGTAGGTAGTCTAAAGAAAGAACGCTCAATGCGTATGGATTTAGGTTATTTTTTACATTTTAGGATGGACAGGTAAGTAGCGCTATTGAAGCTGGGCTTGCACAGCTTTGCACATTTTAAAATAAGTTGATGAATACTGAATGCTGATCAATGTGCTACGATCAACAGTGCAACATATTTAACTTCTAAATCAAAGGCACACATTCATGACAACATGCAATAATTACAATGTTTGAATATTTAGAATAATTATTTTTTTCTCCGAAGAAGTTGAACATGTCCAGTTTTCTAATAGAGTGTAGCCAACTGGATATCCCTCTTTTCGGATGTTTCTCCATCTCTGAGTGCTTTCTCCATTAGTTGTGTTTAAAGCTGAAATCAGATGGTGAGACATATTTTAAAGGTCAGAATGCTGTGGAAGGCAGGAGAGCAGAGCTATGCTTGCGTCTGCAGGCTCCAGGCTAAACGATTTCCCTGAATGACTTCTCTGAGTGTGCGCCATCCGGGGGAAGTGAAGTGAGGGCTGATTGCTTCAGTTCACCTAGTGCTGCGCTTCTTTTTCACTGTGGAAGGTACTAACGCCACCAGTTAACCCTTTGTGGGTTGCAAGCGTGGTAGAGGCTACGCGTTGAAAGAGGCTGTGCCGAGTTTATGCATCAAGTGTGGTGGCACTAGCACTAAACTTCAGCTCCTCTAACCGCTGCATGCCAAAGAATGGTCATCTGTTCCATTTCCCCATTTCGCTAGCCTCTTCATAGAATGCACATCGAATCCCACCAGCCCGATGGGATGATGCAATGTTAGCGTACCCCAAAATGACCTTATTACGCCCCTTAACATGTCCAGTGTATCTGTGCAGGTAAGATACACGTTGTAACAACATATGGCTCTGATTTGTAGACTCCTCATAGGAAGTGATGCTCTGCCAAAAACCCAAACGGGCTGAGGACAAAGCACAACCAAGGATTGTGGGAAGGTACATGGAGAAGAGCATGGTGGCCAGTCCATCAAGGCACCTGCTTTGTCAGGCGAGGCTTTAACTGTGAAATAGTAAAACACAATCACATGCCACCGCTCGTATTACCTCAGGAAGCAAAAACACTGGCGCTGAGGCGATGTCTGAGGTATGTGGACTGGCTGATCAGAACTGTCACAAAGGAGGGAATGCAAGACGAGTGAAATGTGAAACGTGTGTTTTAATAAGTCACAGAGCCCTCAAACTCAAGCCTATTGGCATTATGCTGCATAATATTATATAATATTTCTGCCTCAGGGGATATTTTTGAAACCCCAGTGTACTCTGGCATGGAAGTAAATGGAGCAATATAAACAGCAATGACAGGGCAATTGTACATATCCAGTCTCCTGCAGACAAAATCTTCAGGCATCCTATTGGATAATACTGATGTCTACTTATTTCACAAAAACAAGAAAACTATTTACTCTTTTCACCAGACACAACTATAGGTCCTCTTGATGTTATAGTAAACAGAAAGAGATGAAAAACAAAACGTCAGGTGCCACTGTAGTCTGTTCCTAAGGGAATTTCTGGACAAACAAAAACAAACTATACCTGTGTCCTCGCTTCCTTCACACTCACTAAGTTCTAAAGTTTAGGCTAGAAACAGGACGTGAATAGTATGTTTACAATTGCCTATTTAGCACACATTACTGGTGAATGACGCTGGACTTGCATTCCCCTGATTGGCGAGGTACATTAACAGAGAGTGTCTGACATGAGTGCCAGCAAGCAGTGTAGAGCTATGCAAAGTAGAACAAATGCCATATGCTAATAAAGACAACAATTACCATAAACTATTATTGGTTCTCTTTCACACTGATTACTAGGGGTTGTCATAGAAACAGCATGTATGCACGGCATGAAGTGTATGAGCGACCGCGGCGAGCGATGGTTAGTTTCAGTATCATCTCTCAGCATCATCCGTATCCAAGCATCAGATGGTACGCATTTGAATGCGGGTCGTAGAACAATGTCTATTTAGGTGGCTTCTGTTACGATAACCCCAAACTGTCACTGTAGACACGGTGCGAGGCAAAATCCCAAATGAAACCCTATTCCCCGTGTAGTGAACTACGTTTGACAAGGGCCAATCGTGTATGGAACAGTGCACACGTCGGGACGTGGCCCAAAATGTCACATCATCAAATCTTCTGGGTTAGACTGAATCTCCCTGGTGCCAGCTACAGCTACAATACCTGCGGGTTTTGTTCTGAATCTTATCTACTGAAAAGTAGTGTGCAATATAGGGTTTAGAGTTCTATTTAGCAAGCACAATTTGTGTTATCTAGTCATTTACTTATAAACTCCATGAAGTATAAAATGAATTATGACCTGATTACAATCTAATCTGGTGGGATGCCCTCTATACTCTGGCATGGATGTCATTTTATTTAGTATGTGTGTCTTTCTGTTTTTCCGCTTGGTGTTCGGAACAGTCGCGCCTCAATGCGTCAACCCGATACGGCAAACTTTTTCTCACAGACCATCCCCGGTTATCGTTATGATGTTACTTTCCCACGCTGCCCTCATCTTCCTGACGGACCAGGTACCAGTTGGCTGAGCTTCCTGAGGAAGCCAATGGGGGCTCTGGTAGCGCTCTTAGCCAATCATCAGCAAGCAACACAGTTAGGGCTAACAGCTGGGCTACTATCACACCGTTCCAGGAAGTCGCACTGTGCTCTATGCGGCCCACATAAACACACACACACAGTTAGGGCTTTGGGGACAATTGGAGGATTAGAAGGGCTCTGTGTGTTTCCATGCTGAGGGCTGGATGGAGCTTTAACGCTGAGCACTGCAGAACACTGCTGGCAGCCTGCTTAATTATGTCCTGCATCCCAAATTGTACCCTATAACCTAGGCACATATCAGAGAGTAGGAATGTCCTGTGAGTGAGTGAAAGAGGGTGGTGGCTGGGACAGGGTGCCACATGGGGTCTGTCAGGAGTGGTGGATCTACAGCTGGGCACGGGAACCAGTCCGTTCATAATAATATTTCTTCATAGTCTACACTGCAGAAAGATAAAAAAATGGTTCCTGAAGGATCATTTAGGTGGGTGTTCTTCAAGGAACCCTTTTATCCTTGAAGGGTCCTCCAGGCTGAAACTGTAGTACTGAGATTCGGGGGGGGGTTGGATTACAACACAGCAGTTCACGACCCTCAATGGTCTTTGGTATAGTGGCTTAAAACCCTGACCACGCATCACCCATGGTGACGGGGGTTCGCGTCCCGCCTCGGTCGACTGTCTGTGCCCTTCCTCTCTTTTTCTACCCCAACATACAGTACATAAATAAAAACATAAATATACATAAAAACTACATGCTGTCCTGATTCACCTTCATTCCTGTGACTACAGCAGCAGCGCAGGAGACCGAATGATGAACAAACAGGTAAGCAAAAAGGCACTGCAGGGGGCATCAGCTGAGCTTCCGGGGGGGGGGGGGGCTGTGATACTGCTGATGTAGCTGAAGGGATGGAGTAAGGGAGGGGGTGTATAAGGCTGACCCCCTCACCTGTGCCCCCCACATTCTCCCTTCTCACCAGGTAGAGCAGCTAAGAAAGGTGAATATTCCTTTATTATACATACAGTAACTTAAACGGTACAATAGCTTAAACAATGCAGTACATTATACAGTACACTACCTTATCCCTACAGTACTTTAAACAGTACAGTACCTTAAACAGTACAATACTTCAAACAGTACAGTGTCTTATGTAGTACACTACATTAAACAGTACAGTACTTCAAACAGTACAGTACCTTATTTAGTACACCTTAAACAGCACAGTTGGCTAGAAAGACATTTTTTAAATATACTTGCACCAAAACAACTAAACTGTCTTTATTTACAACATGGTACAAAATCCACAAAAAGGTAAATAGTCTGGATTTTTAAAGATTCTGCTTTTAAGGTGAATAAGAACCGATTCTAATTTACAGGAATAATTAGAGTTGGTTACGACATAGCATTGTTTTTTAAGTATTACATTGAAATATCAGTTTACCTCCTGAGTCCAATTGAACACCCTTCAATTATATGTCAGTCTAACCTTGAAGTAGAACCCCTTTTTTATTATACATGTAACTGCATCTTATATTTATTTATTTATTGGATTATTTGATAGGGACCATGAATATTTATGATCATTGTTTTATACAAAAACACAATGTAAATATGCCAGAATTAGTAAAAAATAACTACTTTTCATCTGCAGTCCCTAGGCAGGTGACATAGGACTAACAAAGAAAGCCAACAGTCATACATCATTCATTCATTATAAATTAAAAGAGTACACATCTTGCACTAACTTACAGAGCAGGTAAGATAGAATGCAGGTTAGGGAAATTAGGTTATGGTTAGGAAAATGTTTTGTTTGGGTTCATCTTAAAACTCAAATGATCCCAGACGAAAATGGAACGTGCCAGATCGACAACCCTTTGGGATCAGTGCCTCCCCTTCTGGGTATTGTCACCTTGAAAACCTGTTGCACTTCTTTTTTGTAATCCACTTTGGTTTGAAGTGCAGTGTCCTTGCCTGTTCGCCTCGTGTTTTCACCGTCTGTCTGAACAGTTACTTTCTCTGCTTTTTCATCCATCCATTTTTGAAGTCACTAAGAGAGTCCATCATTAGTCTCAAACCACCGTCTCTGATGTCACGTAGTCTGACACCAACCCAACACTGGTGAAGTGCTGCTATGTTCAACCCAGATAGAGCATTTTAAACTGAGCCGGTTTGCTACAGCAGTAATGGCAATGGAAGTGGGTTTTGTGTTTTTATAAATGTACTGTACATTGTTTTCTGTAGATGTTGATACATTTTTATAAGGACAAATAAAGTTTTGAGAGTGAAAAAACAACAACTTCCAAGCCTTCTTCAAATATTGAATAAGCCTACAATGAGTTTGCGTTTCCTGATGTGAAACAGAAAGATGATCAAATTAAGACTGAGCATTTGTACTGTGAAGTGTTCTGTGGAGACATCTAAAAGACACGCTGACACCTGAACAATGAAAGATAAAATGGCACTACAGCGTACTGTTGCATGTCTATTGATTTGGTTCCTAAATGGCAGTCCCTGTTTTATCTGTTTTCTAAATGATCCCACTCAGTTGGTGGCCTGTTACTCCCCTGGGACATAAGCCCTTCTGCAGTTGTGACAGACAGACGTTCTCCGTAGCTTAGCAACACTGAACATTTACAGCGTAAGAGAGAGGGAGAGAGCGGTGGAGAGCGAAAGATGAAGAGAGAATAAGAGATAAGGGGTGAGTGTGAGGAGGACGGGAGAAGTGGAGACGAGCACGGAAGAAACAGAAGAGCGGGTGAGAGGAAAGAGAGAGGACAAGAAAGGAAGAGAGCGAGAGATAGAGAGGGAGGAGAGAGAGAAACACAGATATAGAGACCAGTGCTCGTGTGGTTGCTAAGGAACTAGCAGAAGTGTGTTACTCCTGTGAGTGAGCCTGGCGTTCCCATAGATCCTGTTGTAGCTCTCTCAAGGTGTGTGTGTGTGTGTGTGTGCCTGTGTGTGTGTGTGTGTTTGTGCACCTGTGTGTTTTGAATCAAATCAAATGTTATGTGTCACATGCTTTGTAAAGGACACACGTAGAATGTTAAACGCTTACAGACATTTTCCCAATAATTATGAGAAGAGGAAATTAAGACAGGACACCTTAAAATTTGGCCCACTCAGGAACCAAACAATAAAAACAATAAACAGACATCCGTCTGATTTCAACCCTGACTTCCTAACCACTGAGCCATGTGTGGAAATGGATACAGAAGTTGTAGTAGAGCTACAACCTCTTGTAGACAGATATCACCTTGCCCGAACAACATTTCCATGATTGTCAAAATGCTGAGACGGGAAACACAGACCTCTTTTGAAGTGGATCTAAAAATCTTCTATGGAAAAAAAACATTATGCAATAGTGCAATAACGCAAAGCGTCACGATCAACTTATCCTGCTAGGGTTTATCATATTTATAATGATAGACAATTTCTCTCTATAGGCTTATCGGTGGTCTGGTCTACCATTAGTAATGGGTGTCAACATAATTTTTTTAGAAGATGTGTACAAGTTGGGAGTAAGAATGCAGCCCTGAGGCCCTCAGGTGGCTCCCATCAAGAAGTCCAGGTATTCAATTGTAAGTTCCTGACCTTAGTGATAAACTTGGAGGTGGGTTAGTACTGAACTTTGGGACATAATCAATGGACAGCTTCCTCACATACGTAGATGGTCGAGATGATCAACATAAATTGCATCATCTGTTAGGGAGGTGTGCAGACTGGAACGTGCCTAGGGCTGTCATACTCATGTCCGTCCCTCTGAGTCAGTTCCACTACAGTTTCATTACAAAGCTCTATTCTGGGAGCTATTTAGACCTGGTACACCAATTAATGAATCAGAGCAGACAACCAGAGGGCTCCAGCCCTTGTAGAGTAAGATCTGAGTATCCCAGGTCTATGGTGTTGGGAAGAGGGCATTGATGTTCGCCACGGCTCGTCTTTCAAAGCCCTCCGTGTTACAGATGTGGTCGCTGCTGGGTTGTGGTCATACCGACAGGCTGCCTTGGTGTTTTAGAGCACAGGAATAATTATGGGCTGCTTGAAGTTAGTTTCTATCACAGTCCGGGTCAGGGAGAGGTTGCAGTGGCATTGAAGACACCTGGCAGCTGGTCTGCGCATCCGCTCCCTACACGCTATAGTCTTCCATCTGGCACTAAAGCCTCACAACTGCTAACCTGTTAGAAAGTCTTCCTCATATCGGCTAGTGGGTCAGAACAGAAGGTGCCCTCCAGCAGAGTTCAGTGTTACTTGCCTCAAAGCGAAGGCATTTAGCTCATCTGGGTTTTCATTCCAAGGTGTCCCTTTAAGTCCGGGAAAGTTTGCCACATTTGACGTCTGCCATAGCCAGCATAGAAGGATTCGATCCTGGTCAGTCCGGTATCGACACTTTTTATGGCTCATTAGAGATGGTAATGGAATCTGTATCCAGCTCTAATAACATCTGTCATCTGTTATTCAACGATTCCATTTGGGGTGGATACATGTCATTACTTTGTGGACAATGTCATCCAAACATCTTTCATCTTACCGGTGTCTGCCATTGTTATCTTCTCCCTCATCTGTCTTTCTTGAGCCGTCTGTTCCAAATCTCTGGGATTTGGGCCTAGAACTGGCCAGTAGTGAGCAGAAAGCTTGTGTCATCGAAAAAGTAGTCGCAGTGCAGATCCAGTTGAGCATTTAATCTTCTGATATCCAGAGCTTCATTGCTAGTAGGAAATAATGGCAGACACGCAACGTACAAAACCACAATTCCAAATGTCGTACATAAAACTCCAGCCCACAGTAAAACAAAAACACACAAAATAGCAGAAATTGTCCTTAGCAGGTATGACACAAACTATCCATTGCATCACTGACTACTGCCTCTATCCATCCATTCTTATTAGTGTGACTGTGTGTGTTTGTGTGTGTGTGTGTGTGTGTGTGTGTGTGTGTGTGTGTGTGTGTGTGTGTGTGTGTGTGTGTGTGTGTGTGTGTGTGTGTGTGTGTGTGTGTGTGTGTGTGTGTGTGTGTGTGTGTGTG
>JACXGM010032015.1:0-12778 GCA_016801145.1 Umbra pygmaea
ACCATGCGAGGGTCCAAGGGACCTGCCGTGAATACGGATGATACGGCACCAGCACAACGCTTGTCACTTCTTGATACAGCCACTGCACCGCCCTCGACAACAAAGCACTACAGAAGCTGATCGAGGGCCCTCCATCCATAGCCACCTGACAATACGTACCTACATTGGACTTTTGACTCATTTGTTTATATTGATTAGATTATTGTTTTTATTACTAGTGTTACCTGCATTGTTGGGGAAGACTGAAGGTAATCTGAACAAAATTGTTAAGATTAAATTGAATACATTTGCACATATATATTTTGTATGCTTGCTGAATAATGCACAGGTTTTTTTACATGCGTCTTTGCACTATTTGAACCAAATTGTTGGGATTGAATTAAATACATTTGCACATGTATATTTGGTATGCTTGCTGTATAATGCACAGGTTTTTTCAATTGCATCTTGCCCTTGCACTATTTTAAATAAAATGTTAGGATTGAATTAAATGCATTGTCATTTGTGATATAGGTGAAATCTGATTATATTATTTATTAATAATAAAAAGCCTAATATTGGGGTATGAGGCATCCCGCTGGGTTCTGAGCAAAAAAGCGGCTTGCCGTGGGCGCGCCGCCGTCGGGCCGCTGATCAGGGTATTGTTTATTAAAAGCGGCTCACCGGTGGGGCGCCCGCGACAAAAAGGCGGCTCGCCGCCGGCGCGCCGCTGGTCAGCCGCTTTGCAAAAAAGCTCAGCGGCCGCGGTGGCAAAAAGCCGGCGTGCCGCCGGTGGCCCGCTTGCGTGTTGCCTACTGGGTTGAAAATGCACGTCAGGTGTTTGGATAGCACAGGTACACTACTCAAGTCGCAGCATTCATTGTGGCTTGTATTTTACGCAACATTTCCATGAATCATGGATGTGTTGATGACATTAATTAGGAAATATTAGAGGACTTCAGGAGACGTGATGTTGAAATGCGTGCCGGCCACTTAAATGCCCAGAAATGCAGAACGGGAGTGGAAAGCTTTTTTTAAAGAAGAGTAATCTCGGTCTAATGTTAGACTACATTGCAAAAATATTATTATGCATTCATAACCTCGTGATTTAGTGAGAGTGAGTCCAAAACATCGGAAAGTATGCTGTCTTGTGACATTTCTTTATTTACATTTTGTAAAAAGAAAAATCAATAGAAAATCGCCGTTATAATAGCAATCCGCCATGGAACAAGCGTGCCTGCTCTTAAAGGGAATGTGAGATGACGATCTGATTGGTTTATTGCACGTTACGCCCAAACCACACCAATGACTAATGAAGCTACTTTAGACCTACCCATTTTAGATATGTGTCGGGCGCAAGAATCATTTATCCCGCTGGTAAAATAGCAACAGCGCCCGGGACCCTCCCACAATGTAACTTGCGTTTCGCGTTTGACACTTGCGTTTCAGATCGTTAAAATAGGGCCCATTGAGTCTAAAGTCTTCTATGGGGAAGGCAAATGGTGGATAAAACAACAAATTATTACTGTTTGATGTATAGTTTTGTGCTTTGTTGCAGAGTCAGTCAAAAAGGTTTGGCCTGGAGAAGCTCAAGAATCTCTGCCAATGGACTGCTCTGTAGAGGAAGAGGTAAGCTGTGCTGTGGTCCACTACACTTGTACACAGGCACCAAGGTCAGTTGTTAAAACAGTCATTTGTTAATTGTGTTAGCAATGATTTATTTTACAAAATCTTGTGTCCATAAAAATAGCATTTGGTACTTCCAATCATCTGTCTTTGTACAATGCAATAATGTAAAATCCCTGTTGTCATTCATATTTTCATTCTGAAGGACCTTTATAATTCCATTGATTAATTACCTGACCTTGGAAATGATGAGGACATTCAAAAAGCACAAGCTCATAGTCCAGATTCCAAGCCATCTCAGTCAGAGGCTGCTCCAGCAGGTATGAACTTTGGCGACTTTCAATTATTAGCAGCCTAAGAATGTACTTTTGGGCCCTATGAATCTGTATTTTTTTACCAATTTATTTGTATTCTTTACCAAATTGATTTGTGTAAAGTTGTTGGTGTTTCCACTTTTAATATCAACCCCCTTGGCCAGTTGTTCTCAGCACCTTTTGGTTATTTTACCACTGCCATCTGCTGTAGTGGTGGTAGCCACTATTTTCACTCGCTCACAACTGCTTCCGCAACCAACAACAGTTTGGGCAAATTTACATTCTGAAGCCTGCACCCAAACCTAAATATAGAAAATGATTCTGTAATATACAGTATATATGCATTGGCTAATATAAAAGAGCGATACGAACGAAGTGTTCCAAAACATTGGGCGTTAAAGTGATGGTTCGGAGTTATATTACCCTAGGGTTCTTTGACTTTGAGCCAAACAACCCCCCATAAGCTTTTTTCCGTTGTTATAATATTGGTCGCATTAGAGCTATCAGCCGAATGGCTTAGTGCAGGCGCTAATGGAACCAAGGGTGTATCTTGTAAATAACCCCACTAATAATGTTTGGTAAACTGCCTTACGATCTGTGGGGTGTGCACTCAACTTCAGAGTGATGCACATGTAGAGAGAGAGTTCAGTATTACTTCATGGCGTTTATTAACTTTAACAAATTGTAGATATTTGCCATTGTTCCCCTTATACGAAGGTTTTTTATTTTATTTTTTTGCTGGTTTGACTAGCGACAAGCGCAATGTTAAACAATTGTGAGTTCTTCGTCTTGATTAATTTTTAATAAGGACATTTGTCATGTGTGCCACCTCATATGTATATTGCGTGAAACAGTAATTCATGGCTGACCACTCAGTAAGGTAATTCTATTTGTCACTATTATTGCACCCTAGAAATGCGAACATACCAAAACAAATAGAATTACCTTAGTAAGGTAATTCTATTTTTTTTGGTATGTTCGGATTTCTAGGGTGCAATAATTGTGACACTTGTTTTAGGGAAACTTATGTATTTCTTGATTAAAATTAAAGTATTTTTTTGTAGTATGTTGAACTAATTTAAACGTACAATATGTCATTTTTGGATGCTAAGGGTCTCTCAATTAAAACAATACCAAAAGATGTACTTGGATGACGTCAGGAAGTAGCGTGGGATCATGGGTTTTGAGAAAAAAAATGTCACTGATGAAGTATTGTATTGTTAAAAATATTATAACTTTATTCACGTTATGTTTGGCAGTTCCCTGGAAATTAGAACAACTAGAACAGTCAAAGGTTATATGACGTCATTGACGGAAGACAAAATGAAATGTCCCGTGTCTTCGAATTATATTACAAATTTCTCTGGGTTTGAAAGTTGGTGGTAACATTTAGGATAATGTAAGTACACAACTAAGAAATATATATATATAAATAATATAAGTATAGTGATGTTTGCTTTTTAATGTAAAGTACATCTTTTGTTATTATTTTGGAAAACTACATATACTTTAAACTTTAATAGGTCGATTTTGCTCAGATTTTATGGTGACATATGTTATTTAAACTTTTTTGCTTATCTTTTCTAAGGTTGGCAATAATTTGAGAGCATTATATTCTGAATTAAGTGTAAAATATTTTTCCGTTGATAACCAAGAGATATGGAACTGTATTTTCCCTCCACAGAAACCAAGCTAGATAGTTTGCTGCAGGATCTGGGATTGAAGAAACACTGGACAAAGAAGCTGTACTTGAGCACCGTGCTGCAGATTGATGAAAAGACTGTAACAGATGACCCTGTTCAAACTCTATCTGATCTCCCATGGACTTTTCTGAAGAGATTAATGATGATTAATGTAACTGCTAGAAGTGTTAAATGTACCTCATTAAGTGAGGCAGGTTCTGATGCTTCATTTTACAATACAGAACTGGATATAGATAGTCTGGTTAATAGCCAAGACTCTGGTAACATAGTGAACCCCTTAGATATTATCACTGCACTCTTTCTGTGCTCTGATGGTTTTCTCCAGCAAGAGATGGTCTTAAAAATGTCAACATGTCAGTTTTCTGTGCCTTTACTTCTTCCCAATTGTGATACAAAACAGTGCACATTCATGCTTTGGGCCATGAGAGACATTGTTAAGAAATACAGACCTCATTCACTAGCAGACCAAAAAGGATTTGTTGAAGAAAGGATTGTTCTTTCTGAACTTCCTATGGTCTCTTTTATTAGATTAGGTGAGTGCTCTCTGTCCAAGTCCTTGATTTTAAACAAGCTACTCAGCAATCCCCAGCAGTATCATGATACCTTTGTCCACCATGACATGGAATGTGGTGATAGCCCACGAAGGATATCAGATGGATTGGTTGAGATAAGCTGGTATCTTCCTAGTGGGAAAAAAAACATTGACATTTTTAGTGAAGCTGTGGCTGTCACCAATCTTAGAGGGGACCTCAGTTCATTTGAGACACAGTATTCCTTTCTTTGCCGGACCTCTGCAGCTGTCTTTGTATTCTTTGACAACCTGGACACCAACTACAAATTACTGACTAGTCAACAAACCAAGGCACAGTTGTTTTTAGTGGGTAACCCAAAGAGCAAGAGCTTTAGAATTGACACTCTAAAGAAAATAGCAACATCATTGAATCTAATGAAAAGCAACATCATCTTGAAGACCAAAAATATGAATGATGCAGACTTTGTAAAGAATTTGCGAAAAGCAGTGGATGAAGTAATCAAAAGCTCAAAGTCCAACATGTCATTGGACCAGATGGCTGAAGTGGCACACGAGCTTGGGATCGTGGTTGATGAGGACTGCCAAGAATGTCAGAATGCCAAGCAAAATGCTGATGCAATCACATCACAAATCCATGACATACCACAGTATAAAGAAGAACAGCTTCCATTGCAAGGAAAGATTTGGAAGGAGCTAGCACGTTTAGAGAAAGAGGAATGCAGACTATGGAAAGCTGGGGATAAGAACATTGAGACTTATAAAATTGAACTGCAAAAAGAGAAAACACTTCTTCGGAAACAGCAGAGGAGTTTTGACATATCTGATGCAATGACATGCTTCATAAATGCAATATCCAGTGCCGGGCTAGAGAGGATGTACTTCTTAAAATGGATGCGTATGAATTTGGACAATCTGTCATGTAAAAAACTTTCATGCCTTAGGGAGCAGTACAAAGAGAAGTCACAGAATTCATCTGAAAACAAAAAAGAGATTGCTGATCTTGATAGAGAAATATCAAATAGTTCATTGGGAACTGAACATTTTCTACGGGAAATGGGTCAGCTCTATGAGTCTGCAGTCTTACTCAGAGAAAATGAAGAGTCACGGCAACAACTGCAGCACCTTCCCAGACTATGTGCTGAGCTGCTTCTGGATGGATTTCCTCTAGAGCTGGTGGATGGAGACGCATCTAATATTCCCCTGAGATGGGTGAGTGATGTTCTACTTCAGCTTAATATGTTGGTTCAGCCAAAGAGTAAAGTCCTGGTGGTAACCGTTCTTGGTGTTCAGAGTACAGGAAAGTCCACTCTACTAAACACTATGTTTGGGGTACAGTTTGCAGTTAGTAGTGGAAGATGCACTAGAGGGGCCTTCATGCTACTCATCAAAGTCAAAGAGGACTTTAAGAAAGTGCTGAATTGTGACTTTGTTGTGATCATTGACACTGAAGGATTAAAGTCACCAGAGCTTGCCCAGCTTGATGACAGCCATGAGCATGACAATGAGTTGGCCACACTTGTTGTTGGACTGAGTGATGTCACAATAATAAATATTGCCATGGAGAACTCAACAGAAATGAAGGACATCCTGCAGATCGTGGTCCATGCTTTTCTCAGAATGAAAGAAGTAGGAAAAAAACCCAAGTGTCAGTTTGTCCACCAGAATGTGGCAGATGTCTCAGCACATGACAAGAACATGAGAGACAGGAAAATGTTGTTGGAGCAATTGAACGAGATGACTCTGGCAGCAGCCAGAATGGAAAAGAAGGAGGAGAACAAGAGTTTCACTGATGTGATGGAGTACAACCCTGAAACTGGTAACTGGTACATCCCTGGACTTTGGCATGGAAATCATCCAATGGCTCCAGTCAACTCTGAGTACAGTGAGTCAGTCTATGAGTTAAAAAAGAACATGATTGAAGTCTTTCAGAACTGTGAAGCCTTTGGAAACAACATTATGGACTTTCTGGAGTGGACCAAAAGCCTGTGGAGTGCTGTGAAGTACGAAAACTTTATTTTTAGCTTCAGAAACAGCCTGGTGGCCGATGCCTACATGAAGTTGTGCATTGAGTTCAATAAATGGGAATGGACATTCAGGAAGACAATGCACACATGGATGACAAATGCTGAAACAAAGATTTCTAACTTTGGGACAATCACAATGAAGTCTCAGATATGTGACGTGAGTGATTTTCTTGGTCAGATGAGATGTGAAGTCTCAAAGGAACTCGTCAAAATGGAGAAGACCCTTCTTGAGAAGCTTACCAAGTACTATGAACAGGCTGAAGGCCATGTCTACCTAGTGGAGAGATACAGATTGGTTTTTGCAAACAGCATCAGAAGTATCAAAATGGATCTAGAAACCTCTTTATTCAGGAAACTGGATGCTGCTGTTCAGATTCAACAAGGAATGATCCAGCTAGATGACATTAAGAAGAACCACATAGCCGTAATGGAGAAAAGTGTCCTGAAGTTGCTTGAGGAGTGCAGAAAGAAACCGTTTCAGATGTCAGATCAGGAGCTTGATGAAGAATTTGAAAAAGTATGGAAGCAAACTGTGGAGAGCCTCTCTTTTACAGGATTGCCAAAAAAAGATGTTGTGAGCCATGTTTCTAACCAGCTCCATGTTAACATGAAGCAGAAAGGAGGTTCAGTGAATGAAAAGCTCAAAAATCTGAAAGTTAGAGATCATGGAAGAAAACCATTTAAAGTCTCTCCAAAAGGATTTTTGAGGACACTTCTTAATCCTTTTTACCTGGATGAGCAAACAAGAAAAACTCAGATCATGGCAGACAACCTCATAGATAAGTGTATATTATTTGTGAATGAGAAGTTTCAAAATACAACTGATTACCATGAAACTTACATTCAAGAGATCCTGCAGATGATCGAACACCATTTGGAAACACACAAATATATTGGGACCAGTGAATCTTTTGAAGTATTAATTAAGTTACATATTTGTGCAATTGCATCCAGGTCTTTCCAAGCAATGCATGAACGGTTCATATGTGATAACAATCCTCGTTGGTGCCTTGAACAGTTTAAAGTTCAGTATTTGGCAGACTTCAGAGACTTGTTTAGTGGACAAGATCAGTGTCAGAAGAAAGCTGAAGAATTTACCGACTTGTGTCTCAAACCTGCAGTGAAAGCCTTTGTTGCCAGCTCTCTGGGTACAGATGTCGTTGAAGGAATGTTGACAGGAAAGAACGCCTTAAAATTCAGCACTCGGGCCTTTTTCCAGTATTCTATTCTGAAGCAACTGCTGTCAGAAAACAGATTTGACAACTATGTAAAATACATTTCTGGCTATGAAGACTTTGTAAAGAATTGGATTGTGGAAGACATTGTGAAAAACCTCTCTGAAAGGAGTAAAATGTTTGAGTTAGAAGATGGTAAACTTAAAATTATAATCAAAGGCATCTCTGAGGCAATCACAAAATCAAGGAAGAAAAAGAATGCCAACATAAGGGAATTCATTCAGGGTATATGCAAGGAACTTGGAGATAAGCTGGTTATTCCCAAAGATGCATTGGAAGTCGCAATAATTCTGAACAAATCAAACCAGGAACAGTTTGCCCACTGGCTTATGAAGTCTGTTAAAGACATGGAACAGTCTGTGAGAGAAGAGTTTCAGAAAGCAAGGGATATACATAAGAAATTGGAACAGATGAAGACGAAACCACAGGATATTCTGTTCACAAGAGTATTTGGCTGCGGGAAGCAGTGTCCATTCTGTAAAGCACCATGTGAGGCTGGAGGAGAGGCCCACAAAGACCACTGTGCATCAATACACAGGCCACAGGGACTTGGTCGGTACAGATCATTATTTTCAAGAAAACTTGTAACTAATGTCTGCTCTTCCTGTGTGTTCAGTGAAATGGAATTCTCGAGCTTTGAAAAAGTTGGAAAGTTTCACCCTTACAAGAAATACCGGGACATTTATCCTGACTGGCACATTCCGGCAGACGCCAGCATTCAGGCCTCAGATTACTGGAAATACGTTATGGCAAAATACAACAAAGAGTTTGCTAAAGAGTATGATGCACTCCCTGCAGATATTCCTGCTGCCTGGCAACAGATCACAAGTAATCAAGCTGAAAAAAGCCTAGAAGAGTCTTTTAGCATCAAGTGAGAGCCTCTATTTCAAAGAGGAACTGTAATAAAAGGAGTAATGATGGGTTGTTGGATCATAATCAAACAAAATACATGGCACTAAAAATTTTAAAATCTGAGGTTGTACTTCAAAGAAGAAAAAATATGAATGAGATCTCAAAGGCTTTTTTGCTTAATAAAAACACTTAAGTCACAAATCATTAAAAATGTTGACCCCATGCAAATGGCAGGACTTTGATTCATTAAGTTTTCCTAAAACCAATTAACCAATATTTTTTGTAAAGTAGCTTAATTTAATTTTATGCAAATACATTTGAAATCATTCATTTTTTGGGCAAATAGATACTCATCCACCCTGATAGATCATGCAAATTGCTTCCAGAGGCTATACAGTTGTGCTAAAAAGTTTGCATACCCCTAGAGAATTTCTAATAGATGTACCATTTTTAAAGAACGTGAGTGAGCAGGCAAAACATTTGTTGTTAATTTCTCATTGGATTCATATTCAACTGTAGGTCATAATAGAATGGCACAATCATAAAACAAAACATGGCAACCAAGAAAATAATTAAATATACCCTCAGTTCTCAGTATATTGCCCCCTTTAGCATAAATAACAGCGTGCAGTCATTAGTGATAGCTGTCTATTAGGCCCCAAATTCTTGCAGGTGGTGTAGCTGCCCCTTCGTCTTGGCAAAATGCCTCCAGGTCATGCATCGTCTTGAACCACACATTTGAGTTCTCCCCAGAGCGGCTCAATTATGCTAAGGTAAGGAGACTGTGATGGCCACTCCAGAACCTTCACCTTTTTCTACTGTGTAATGTGCTCCTTGAAACAACACACAACCTTTTTCCAGAGCAGACTGTATGTCTCCTGATGTTAAGTAAGTAAGTAAGTAAGTAAAATTTATTTGTATAGCACATTTCTCAGATAAAAATCACAAAGTGCTTCACAACAAAAGAAAGAATTCACAACTCTTATAAATAAATTACAGCACATAATCAAATTAAACACACATACACATTAGACCAGCCTGACCACCCTAAAGTCTAGTCTTAATTGTGGGTTTTCCTTGATAATGCATTATCCCAAACATTTCTTCTGGCAGTTTTGGCTGATATCTTTCTTGGTCTACCTGAGCTTGGCCAGGTATCAAGAGAACCCTGACTCTTCCATTTCTTAAGTGATTAAACAGTACTGACTGGCATTTTCAAGGCTTGGAATATCTTTATATATCCTTTTCCAACTTTACACAGTTCCACTACCTTATTATGTTAAATGTCTTTTGACAGTTCTTTTCTGCTCCCCAGTTCTAGCCTGCTCATTGCATCCACCTGAGAGCTAATAAACTCATTGACTATACACAGACACTATTTGCAATTAAAAATGCCACAGATTAACCTTTAATAGCCATTTTAACCCGTGTCACCTTCTATGTCTGTAACAAGGCCAAACATTCAAGGGTATGTAAAGTTTTGATACGGGCCATTTGGGGGATTTCTTTTTTCAGTATGGTTTACGAAGGAGCCAAACAACTGTGTGATAATTAATGGCTTCAACGGATCACTATCCATACATAACAGTCATATTTCTTTCATGAACAGTCATATTGTCAAAATCAATGCTGAAGTTTCACAAATTCTGCCATGGTATGCGAACTTAAGAACACAACTGTATATCCCTGATGTATGCAAGTAGGTGTGCCCTGAAGTGTTTTAGACTTTCCGAGAACTTTGTAACCAAGGTGCTTGTTGTTATGGTCTTCCATATTTGCATAACTTGCTCATTTAATTCTTTAATGATTGTTTCTTTCTGATAACCAGAGGGGGGCTTTAAGGACATTATTGGGATAGATATTTAGTGTGAATAACTATGCTCTGGGATTATTGGAAGATCATGCTTTTGTAGACCAGGGTGACTTATTAATTAGACTTTCACTGCTTGAAACCCTAAATAGCCTCCTCATTGCTAGCCATAGACTTCCACTGCTAGAAACCCTAAATAGCCTCCTCATTGCTATCCATAGACTTCCACTGCTAGAAACCCTAAATAGCCTCCTCATTGCTATCCATAGACTTCCACTCCTAGAAACCCTAAATAGTCCCCTTATAGGTAGCCATTGACTTCCACTGCTAGAAAGCCTAAATACCCCCCTTATAGGTAGCCATTGACTTTCCACTCCTAGAAACCCTAAATAGCCCCCTTATAGGTAGCCATTGAGGCCCGCACCCCTGTGATCCAGCTCTGTGGGTTCATAAGAATATCTGCATCATTTTAGGGTGAGTGAGAAAATGTTTGTACTGTTTTAGAGAGGCTGTAACATTTAGCTGTACCAATTGAATTAAAGAAATCTCTTCAAAGATATTGAAGTTTGACTCTTTATTCTTCAACTGTCTAAAAAATAGTATACAGTACATTAAAGTTGTATAAGCAGGTGTAGAAGAATGTTCTTTATATAATATTGATTCATATATATCAGTCTGATTGGATCATCAATGTAATCATGAATAAACAAAACAATCATCTCTCAGTATTACTGCATTTCTTATAAGCATTCAATTATCCATTTTAAGCAATCTTTGTACTTGGGTAGGAAAGAACACAGTGGAGAGAACCTTTTTTTTTCATCTTTTCAAAATTAATTCTCAGTAACTGCATACCAAAGCAGAACCTAACTAGGAGTCTTTCCTTTCCCAGCCTAGTAATAAACTGTCTCCATATTCCACATCCAATTAATTCTCTGTATTTGACAATGATCGCATAATATATATTTTATTATCATGGCAGATGTGGGGAGTGTTCTCTCCTTAGTACAGAACTCATCAGAGGACTGTTTCTCATGGAAATGGATAATGAATGGATGGCTGTTAATTTACTTGGGCCAACCAAGGTCAGCTTGACCAAAAAGTTCATAGAACCACGCTGCCTTCTAGAGGATAGAGAATCTACCTTTGTGACATCATCTAATTAATTATTCAACATTCGATTCACCAACTATTGAGCAATATATGAATATTTTTTATTATTATTGGCTAGAGATAAGAGGTAATGTCTGGAATTGGATCTTTATAACCTAATGTCAAATGTTACGTTTTGCATTGATTTCCTTTACCATATCTGAGCTCAAATGCTTTATAAACTTCTACAGTCTTGGTCTTGTGTGATTTTTGCATCCTAGTGTTTGACTCAACAGGAGAACCTAGAGAAGTTTTGCATATCAATTAAACTTGAATGCAGGCTAAGGTGCATTTTATCTCTGTGCATGAGGTTTTGATTACAGCTCATTGAGGGCAGGAAGAGTGAATATGGAGTTCTTCAATATTATTGCAGATGTGCAGACTACAAGTCACAAATATATACTACAATTTGTAAATGGAATATGCACAAATAAAAGTAACATCCATAAATAAATGTCTCATGATCTATAAATCTGAAACACAATTCACAAATATAATTCACTATCCACAAGAAAAAAAATTGTATTTGTGGATCATATTGTGTACCTTGGCCTGGTTTTGCGATGTAATTATGGGCTCAAATTATATGGAGTTAAATTCCAATTCAAGAGCACATTATTTGAATTTGAGAGCATTTCTCACAGATATTGCATTCAGATTTTGTAATAATTTCCCTTTTAACCTTGCTCTCATAGTCACTGCTCATGCTTGGATTTCCTATGCTTGTCCTCAAACTTTCTGCTTGGTGTCACAATGTCTGTAGACTCCGTCCTTGTTCTGTGTCACTACAGGGTGGTTTCTCCCCTATGTGTTTTGTTTTGGTTTTGTTTCCCGCTCTTTGTGTCACATGATCCCGTCACATGTTTTGGTGAGCGTATCAGTTCTGTTGTTTGGTCCACACCTGCACATCCTCCCCTCGTTAGTTGGGTATTTAGTTCTGTGGGTTTGTTGTTCTGTGTAGTTCATTGTTTCTTGTCAGGTACGTGGTTGTTCTTGTTCTTTGGAGTAGTTGTCTTTAGTCTAGACATATGTTTAGTGTAAAGTAGTGATGGGCAGAACAAGGCTTCGTGAAGCAATGAAACAGTTGAACCAAATGGTTCATATTGTTTCGAGGCTTTGAATCAATCCGACACCCGTCTCAACGATGACACCTAGTGGTCACTTGCAGTTGTTGATCTGAAAACAACTGCAAGTGTTTTTTTTATTATTGTACTTTTCTAATATGTAAATCTTGTAACCTAAAGGCTCCTCACTGTGCATAATGTTATTTTGGTCCTGCAAAATGAATATTAATAAAATAAATCAAGCCTCAATGTCTCACTTGTTTTACATATTTTTATTCAAAAATATTATGTGGAAGGACTTAGCCTACTTCTTTTTTTACAGATAATTTCTCCAGCCTTTGAAAAAATCCTCTCACAAGGGACACTTGTTGCTGGCATGCAAAGATATTTTTTAGCTAGGACATACAAATGAGGAAAGATTACTGCTCTCTCTTTCCAGTAAGTTAGTGGATCATGAGTTCTGGGCAAATACGCATCGTTGATGTAT
>JACXGM010032016.1:0-12798 GCA_016801145.1 Umbra pygmaea
TTTCACGTGTGGGCAATGGTCAGTTTGTGGATGACAGAAAGGTACAGAGTCTTGCTTTTGATGTAGTTTCTGACAAATGTATCCTTTCGCAGTAATCTACTGCTTGCAATTTTTTTGCTTGCTCAACGTTAGCAATGCAACGTCTTAATTGCAAGTTCCACACTACACTCTTGCTCTGCATGCGCAATATAGCAGATGCCCGCGCGACACAAGGTTTCTCCTCGCGCGACACAAGGATTCTCCTCGCGCGACACAAGGATTCTCCTCGCGCGACACAAGGATTCTCCTCGCAACTACAGCTCTGCTCTTGCAACTCCAGTCCTTCGCTCTCTCAAACATAATATATGTTGCTTGCGCGAGATGTACTTCGTGCGCGCGACATTTGGCGTTGATATAACGCCATAAAAAAGTGCATAATTCTAACTTTAAGCCACATCTGTATACAGATATATAGAGGTTTCAATTCAAAATGGTTATGCTTCTGGAGGTGCCCTTTGTATAATTGTGTAGTGTATAAACAGATGCATTTTATTTTTCAGTGACCAGCTTACAAAAGCTGTATACCATGTAATTAATTATATTTTAAAAATGGGAAAAAGCTTAGATAAGTACATTATTTCTTACACTATGCTGTGCTTATTTTGCCATTTGAACAAGAATTGCAATGTCCATCTTTGATATAACTTGTATGTCGTTACCTTGTTTGTTAAAAAGCACTGCATAGTGTAGGGAATCATTATCTCATATACAGTGAACACCATAGTAACAGTCTTCATTATTTTGGTTCTGCACTCCAGGTTGAGCATATGTTTGAAAGGATACAATGACAACAAGGTTGATGTGCAGACTGTCAGCTTTAATTTGAGGGTACATTCATACACATCGAATGAACGGTTTACAAATGACAGCATCTTTTTTACATGGTCCCACATTTTTGGGGACGGAAATACATTGGACAGTTTATCATAATGTAGAATAAAGTAATGATTGTTTATATGTCGTCGCATATCACTGGGTACCTTCCCTGAAAATGTATATGCTGAAAAGGGGACTGAAGGCAATCAGGAACCGAAGATGGCTGCAGTACAGGCCTGGCAGAGCATCATCAATTATTGATAAATAATTTTAGAAACATTAAGGACATCTGCGTCTTGTAAACATAGCATACTATCAGTGGCGGCTCCAGAGTATTTTTTTTGGCATAACTATGGTGGGGCTAATCCACACAGTGGTTGGGCTCAATCATCTGAATTCAATGTGAATACATGCACAATAGAATAGAGCATAACATAATTCCCAGTAGCTAGAAATAACACGTCGGACTGACTCCTTTTTTCACACACAAATTACATCTAGAGCAACCGATTGGGAAAGTCACTACTAGTTTAGACAATAGTCTATTTGCGTAATTTCAACTCGTTAATTTTGTCTGGCAAACCTGTCTACTACACACCCAATAGGGATGGGCAGATCGATCCAAAAATAAAGGCTATATGTTTAGTTTTTTAAGATTGATTGTAGCGTAAATAGGATCAGATACCAATTTCATTTTCTCTGTTCTGTTAACCTTTTCCAAAGAATAGAAATTCCAGTGTGAATGTGCGATGTTCCGTTATAGTGAACACACACACACACTATCGGCGGAGAGAGAGCGAGAGCGCAAGCTGCGATAGTTATTGAAGTTAACACTCCAAAATCGCTCCAATAATTTTTTAAGTCATATTACAATATTAACAAACCCATGCATTATGTGACCATGTATGTCGATCGCTGAAATATTGAAACTAAATCGGCTTGAATTGTTATAGGTAACATTGTTAAAATAAACATGAAAGTCTGACCATGTAGCTACACGAAAAAACAAACAGTTTTTAAAGTACAGTATACAACTGTTAATACAAAACAGTACAATCTCATTTTACAAATATTCTCTATGTATTTTCTATATATCTTGTGAAGATAAATTAAAATGTTAACAAATTTAAAAAAGATTCCATGTGGGCATAAGACGATAATAATGTAATACAAAGTGAATGAACTAAATGTTTTAATTGCTGGTTTTATAACTCAGTCTAACCAGTAGACACGCACTTCAATTCTTTCTGTTCGCGTGTGCATGCAGTACATTATCGTGCTTTCGAGACATAGGCATGTCTTTACATGTGAAAAGAGTGAGCGGTACTGGAGCGGTACTTCTGGGCCGCTCAAACATTGCTCTGCACTCTGGTAAACTGGGTCAGAGGCGCTCCTCGCTCCGCTTCCACTCCGCTCACATACTCTGCACCGAAACCACATAAAAACGCAACTAAGTCAGTACAGTTGATATTTCAGGGCGGAGCTAAGGTGGGGCAAACACGATTCTTGGTAGGGCTGTAGCCCAACCAAGCCATACACTGCCACCGCCCCTGCATACTATAGGTAGGTAACAATACAACTGACAAAGAGATCAATATGGAACAGCGTATATTTAATGGTACGATCCTTTCTTCATACAGAAGGCAATGGTCAGCTAGAAATATGTTGGTACACTACAGAGCATCAGAATCCAGAGGCGTGAATGGTCAGGAGGTAGGCAGAGGATTGGTACACAGGCAGAACTCACATGGTGTCAAGGGTAGGCAGGTAGTTGGTACACAAGTAAATCACAGGTAACGATACACAAGGGCAAATCCAAAGGGGCAAGAACAAAGGCAGAAAACGGTCAGACCAGGAATGCGTATTTGGGAATAGAATGCTCAGTATGTTGAATGGTTACTAACAATACCTCACAAGGAGCGTAACAAACACACAGGCTTATTGAGGACCTGACACAGCTGAATAGAATTCTGGTGATTGTGAGCGGTGATGAGGGATGCGTTCATGTGAATTGGAACGTTGGGTTCTGCTGGACATTGAAGGGCTCCGGGAGGTAGGACTGTGAATCGGCACCATCACAGGTATGTATAGCAGCACCAAATCAGACAGATACGTTAAGTAGGAAAAAGTCCATGTAGTGCTTTGTAAGTTAACAGTTAAACTTTGAAATCAGCTCTATCCTTAATGGGCAGACTGGATTTGGGGAAATATGTTCAAATTTTGTGTGTCTAGTCAAAACACATGTCAGGGTTTGGTGACATGACAAGGCATAAAGGGGACATTGTAAATTACAAGTCAGGAAGGGAGTAAAGTGGGGGGAAAATAGAAAGAATAAACCAACTTCACAAACATGTACAGTTGTGCTCAAAATGTTGCATACCCCTGGAGAATTAGTCATAGATGTACAATTTTTAAAGAAAACATGAGTAAGCAGGCAAAACACTGTTTTGTATTTCTCACGAGTCATATTCTTGATATCAATTTTCACAAGGTTCTTTGTGCCTTGAGAGCTCACACATCCCCAAAACATTTGTGATCCACCACCATGCTTCACAGTGGGTATAGTTTTCATTTTCACTATAGGCCTTTTTGACCCCTCTCCAAACATCAGCGCTTATGTTAGTGACCATAAAGTTCTATTTGGGTCTTGTCACTTCAAATTACAGTGTGCCAGAAGCTGTGAGGTGTGTCAAGGTGTTGTCGGGCATATTGTAACCAGGCTTTTTTTTTATCTAGTAGATAAATGAGACCAGAGTCTACTTATGGGATAGAGTGACAGGTAAAGGCGATTGGTTGGGCATGCTGAGAATGAATATATTTGCCATTGTTGTTTTGTTTTGTGGTATGTTCCCCTTTACAGACGAGAAGTATAGCCATATGTCTGGAACTCAAACAAAGCGACAGAACTACCTGGGGCATCGAGTAGTCACCAGAAGCAGTTTGGTTATACGGTTTCGATGAGTTTGTTTGGTGCCCAGGCTGAAATAAAATACCTACGGGTTTACTTATTCGACCTACATTGTGTCCTCTCTCTCCCCAAGCTACGCTTGGTATCAAGATATCCCAGAATCTTCCACATCTTAATAGGTGATTGAACACTACTTTCATTTGCAAACGGTATGGGGGTCACGGTTCGGTGCATGAATTTACACGGAGAATACACGGTATAAAAAAAAATTAAACTTGCGTGCAAATTAATTAATGTAATGTGGAACTACCGTTAAATACTCAGGTTGTTTACGGACACCTAATCTGTAGCCCCGCCTTAGCTCTGAAGCTAAGTAACCGAGCTCCACCTATGTATGCAGTTTTTTGTCAGGTCGACGGTCTGGTGTGTAGGTCAGAGATGGCAGCACTAAGGACGAGTATAGTGTATGGCAAGTGGTGGTGACCCACAAGAGTTAGAGGACCTCTAAGATCGCAAGTTTGGGAAAACTTTGGTTTCCCAGTCAGTTACAATCATAGATTGTATATATTGGTTACAGTAGTACAGGCGATAGAGTGGTTGATAAGACGAGGACTGTGTGTCAGCGTTGTTCAGCAGTTGTTGGGTATGTGAGTGGAAATACATCTAACATGCTAACGGATATTTGACGCAATCACCCAGATGTGCTAGCTCAGGGGAGAGACTGTATGATACTAGATGATACAGCTTGAGACATGCACAATAAAAAATTGCGTTCTGCATTTTTGTTGAACTTTTCCCTCCATTGTACTGAACTCGTACCGAACCGGGATGTCTGAACCAAGGTATGAACCGAACCATGACTTCTGTGTACCGTTCCACCCCTACTTTTTATATTCATTTCCAACTTAATGCAGTTCCAGTACCTTATCTTGTGACAGTTCTATTTTGCTCACCATGGCTCAGTGCATCCATGTGAGAGCTAACAAACTGGGAAATGTATTTTTAACTGCGATTTTAACCTGTGTGTGTCACCTTGTGTCTCTGTAACAAGACCAAACACTCAATCTTCTGTAATTTTCTGATCAGAGCTATTTAGGTGATTTCTGGTATCAGGATGGTTTACAAAGGAGTCAAATAACTATGTGATAATTAATGGCTTCAAATGAGCACTATACTTAGATAAGAGTTAGATTTTTTCATGAACATTCATATTGTCATAATCAATGCTGAAAATGTCACAATTTCTTCCAGGGTATGCAAATATATGAGCACAACTATATTCACCGTCCGAACATAACATTCTTCTTAACTGTGTCTACTGTATATTTCTAGCCTTATTTGCATAATTAGTGTTAATCTCTTTAACCACTTAAACTAGAGAGATTAAAAAATCTTTGTTCCACATATCCAGGCAATCCCAACATAAAAGTTGATAGTTTATTAACTATGAATACCCTTAGCCTAATTTATTTTGGTCTCTTCAACAGTCCAAGCTAGAGGACAACATTTACTTGGTCTGGCTATCCAAACTTCAAAGTGTTTAACTTTTTAGTCGTCGTAATTCTAACAACACTACATTTACTTCTGTAATTGTCTTGTCTACTTTTCCAAGGTAGGCTGCTGTTAAAGTAACAGCTGTTAAGAATCAGTCACATTGAGAAGCAGAGAACAGTGTGATAAGCATACTAAAATTGTTAGAGATCTGTTTTAGTGGTATGACGAAGAGATTGATAGGAAGGGAGGATATGTGGATCTCTGCCTGTGCATAGTGCAAACATGCAGGGCTGTGTGCAAGTAGAGAATGCATGTATTGTGTGTTTGTGTGTTTGCGTGTTTGTGAGAGAGAGAGAGAGAGAGAGAGAGAGAGAGAGAGAGAGAGAGAGAGAAAAAAAGAGGTAGGTAGGGAGAGTGCTAAGTATCATTGAGAGGCAGAACTGGCTATGGGCAGACGGACGTGCATGTTACTATTTGAACCTGAGGAGGGCAGCGAAGAACTTGGGAATATGTACTGACTAGTTAGAGGTATATCAGTCCTTGCATAGCTAAAGCACAGAAACGGTGCTCCCACTATTTTCCTATTGAACAAAAAAAAGAAAGTGATAAAAACGATACATGAGTATACATACATCTATATGGGGTGGTTATTCAAAAATTGTAATCATTGAAATACAATCAATGAATGAATGTAATCAATAAAAAATGTAATGAAGACTATTAATTAAGTCTAACTTATTTACATAGCATTCAACATGATTCTCAACCATCCACATCAAGCAGATTAAATAACAAGTCGCAAAGTTTTTCTCAACTTACTTAAAATACCTGATGGTAAGCCTCAGTGTTTAATCTGTTTAGTGAATTGAAATCTGTAATTTTTACTGGTATCTACATGCCACCATAAACAAACACCAAACAGAACTGAAACATCTCTGAAAGTTTTTTAACAAACATTAAACACTTTAACACAGACTTCAATCCAAGGACGGACTGGCCATCGGGAGGATCGGGAGTTTTCCAGAACGGCCGGTCCATTCCGGGCCGAACAGGCCATCATATTTTACTTTGACGGCCGGTCGGCCAGTTACAGTCCTGGACGTATTAAAATTAAAATTTCGGTTTAATACGAATACATGTTCCACCCCTAGCCACTAGTGGCACAAAAATTCTAGACAGCATTAACTCTACACAAAGGTGCATACTAGGCTATCCCCGATTCTTAGTTTGGAAATTCAGATTAAGATTCTGTACTCCTGTTTACAAACCAAAACTCCAACAGTTCACGCAATGAGCAAAGTATAGTACACCGACTGGTTTATGATCCGTGATTCATCCAATGGCTTTTAGAAATGTTCTACTACAGTGACTACATCAACATCTTCACTGATGATGTTGTCCCACAACTTAATCTACGAACATATCCCAATTACTGGGAATCCGAAACAGTTTAATAATCATCACTTGTGTCATTTAAAACGTGTTCCAATTACAGTGAAATGCATAGTTACCATTCCCTCCCTCCTACTCGTCATAACCTAAAACAAACCAGTAGTTTATAAAATGTTTCTGATTGGATGGGTTTAAAGCTGCCTGAGAAGAACTGTAAGCCTATTACGTACTGCCAAACTGGTGTTGAATTCCTGTTTACTCTGCTACCATCAGGTAAACGGTACCAGAGCTTTGGTGTTTGGACCAATAGGCTAAAGGAAAGCTTCTATCTACAAGCCATAAGTCTTATATATACATGGTGCAGGCCTGGTGGCAGAAATAACTCAGAAAGGGGGCATTGCAAATTACAAGTGGGGCACAAATACTATAGCTAAATGATGACACTATGAATAGCGTAATGTTGATAGTATAGCTTAACATTGATGGTCATTGGTGCAGGGATAAACGGAGGTAGATGCGATGTAGAGAAAATTACATATTTAATAGTTTTGAGGTAATACTCGGCTGAAACAAGTATACGATACAGATACTGTACTTTCTACAAGCATGAGTACCATCTGAGGGAAATGTGTCAATATCCATACTCGTGATGAAAATAAATCCTCATTGGGTAATACTACGACTGCTAGCTGTGTCTGTGTCCACAATGTTCCAAGGATTTGGGTCCTCCTAGGATCAACATGACATCAGAAACAGAGTAGGCATACCTAAGGTCTATTACCTCTGACCCCAAAAATAAATATATTGTCTCTCATCCCCTAACATGGGGATGAGTATAGTCCACACAGTGTACTCCCATTCCACAAGTGTAGGGTTTCATGGCGCAACAAGAGCAGGCCAGTGACTCGGCCCCTGAGTGGCACTGGAGCAAGGATATCCCAGTGGAGAGAGAGGAGCCTACCAGGCAGGCCTGCATAGGTGGTTCGTCAAAAAGTGCCGCCGTACACTTTTAGCCCCCTGGGCCAGACAACACTATATCATAGTATTTACTCTCACATGGGTTGGCAGATCATACCATGAAATTGGAGCTCCTTCTTCAAGCTGTTTGTTTACAAATTTTACGAACAGTGAGGAGCCTGCGTCTTGTGAACATAACAGGTACGTATGGCAGATCCAAATCAGACAGATAAGTAGGGGGAAGTACATGTAGTGCTTTGTCAGTTAACAGTAAAACTTTAAAATCAGCCCTAGCCTTAATGGGCAGCCAGTGTTGATAGACTAGAATTGACTTAATACAGTTGTGCTCATAAGATCCCAAACCCTGGCAGAAATTGTGAAATTACAACAATTAACAAAATACCCTTGAATGTTTGACCTTTTTACAGACACACAAGGTAACAAACAGGTTAAAATGGCAATTGAAGGTTAAATTCCCACACCTGTGGCATTATAAATAGTCAATGGGTTTGTCAGCTTTCTCGTGGATGCACTGAGCAGACTAGATACTGAGCCATGGGGAGCAGAAAATAACAGTCAAAAGACCTGCGTAAAAAGGTACTGGAACTGCACAAAGTTGGAAAAGTATATAAAAAGATATCCAAAAGCCTTGCAGATGCCAGACAGTACTGTCCAATCACTTATTTAGAAGTGGAAGATTTGAGCCAAACTGCCAGAACAAATTGTTTGGGATACAGAAATAACCCACAGTTAACCTTGTGAGACATACAGTACCGGCTGTTCTGGAAAGACGGCGTGGTTGTTTAAAGGAGCACAATACAATGATACTTGAACAAAAGTGAGCTGCATTGTGGGGTTGCCAGAAATAAGTCTTTACTGCACCAGTGCCACAAAAAAGCCCAGTTACAATATGCCCAACAACAGCTTGACACGCCTCACAGCTTCTGGCACACTGTAATTTAGATTGACAAGATCAAAATAGAGCGTTATGGTCACAATCAAAAATGCTAAGTTTGGAGAGCGGGCAACAAGGCCTATAGTGAAAAGAATACCATCCCCACTGTGAAGCATGGTGGTAGCTCACTGATGTTTTGAGGGCGTGTGAGCTCTAAAGGCACTGGGAACCTTGTGAAAATTGATGGCAAGATGAATGCAGCATGTTATCAGAAAATACTGGCCTACAATTTGCATTCTTCTGAACAAATGCTGCACATGGGATGCTCTTGGACTTTCCAGCATCACAATGACACTATGCACAAAGCCAAGTTGACCATCAAGTGGTTACAGCAAAAAAGCTGAAGGTTCTGGTGTGGCCATCACAGTCTCCTGACCTTAATATCATGGAGCCACTCTGGAGAGATCTCAAACATGCGGTACATACAAGATGACCAAAAAGATTGCATGACCTGGAGGCGTTTTGCTAAGACGAATGGGCAAAATGTATTAGGTCACAACAATTGGTCTGGTAATGGTTAGGATGGGGGTAAAATATGGAAAGCAATCTAAAAAATATTTTGTGTGCGATTGTGTCATAATGAAGACAATCCATATGTCAAATACTAAAGCTGATCCCTCCCCTAAAAAAAACAAGAATTTGTGTTTCATAGATAACTATCACAAACGACTGCACGCTGTCATTGATTACTAAAGGGGGCAATACACCATATTGAGAACTGATGGTATGCAGACTTTTGAACAGGGGTCATTTCATTATTTTCTTTGTTGCCATGTTTTGTTTTATTATTGTAACATTCTGTTATGACCCCCATGAGATATAAAAAAATTTGCCTGCTCACTTATGTTTTCTTTAAAAATGGTACATTCATTACTAATTCTTCATGGATATACAAACATTTGACCACAACTTTATGTGTGGCTTACTAGTCGATCGCTTTTTAGTTCCATATGAACCCCTGTATTCCCTCATTGAAATGCAATGCCTACCTATATTTTTAACCTAGCTTTCTACCTAACTTTATTCCAATTAATTCGAGATTGGTATTGTTGTTTTTCTTCCATTGGACCATTACTGTTACAACATGGTGATGAAGGACTGGCTTTCGAAAATGTTTTGTTTGTGTTTTAGCTGGGTGAAGTGGGCAAACTAGGAGATAAGGATCAGCAAAGAAAAAGATAAACTATACCAAGATAAAAATATACAATAATACATTTAATTTTATCAATATTTTTCTTTTAAGTAAATTATCAGGAAGACACAGGAGGTACTGCACTGTATACACTGACAATAACAAACCATTTGTGAAGTACAACATTTATAATAATAACACCTTCCCAAAATACTTTTTGATATGTAATTAGATTTTTTTGCATTTTAAGAGTAACCAATGTATACCTCTTTGCCGGACTCTCAAATTACCTGCAAATCTGGTCTTGTTTTTCCCTATATTCAGGTTTAAATTGCCAATCAGGCAAAAATAGTTCATAAATTACAGGCACCACTTCGAGTTTCATTTTGCAGCAGAGAATCTATTATGTTACTTCTATCTTTGCTGTGCTTACTGGATGCTAAATAAAAATAAAATCTAGAGAGCAGATGGACCTTTGCTTCTATAACTAGCTCAATTTAGAAACCAATTGGCGGTCAGTTCTTCAAAGTAGAATTATGGCGATATATAGCTAGTGTATTTACTGATGTCTTCAGAGAAGAGGGACTTTGATGACAGGTAATTGCTGGGTCATGGAGTTTAATATCTCTACTGTGTGCCTGACGCAATTGTTGGACTTAAAGGGTTTAAGATTTTTCTTTGATTGCAAACTCTATATATTTTAGGTCAAATGTGATGAGGCCAATATAACTGTTGAAGCTGTGCTTTTTATAGCCTACACAGAAAGCACACAGACATACAACAACAAAGGAAATTGGCTTATGTTAGTTGATGCCACTGTCAATAGAATTTAATGACATTTTGTATGGTGTTGCCATGATACAGAATTATTGCTGGTAAAAACAAACTGACCATTTCACTTTAAGTTAATTAATGTTTTGCTGATAACAGTACATATGTGAAACGACAACACTGGAATTTAAGTGTATAGAAGAATGTCTGGAGGTATATCAGCAACTAGCTTGGATATTGTTGTGAATGGTTATCTCACAACAACTCAGTCATCAAAGAAAATATCCATTCCTCGTGAATGAAAGTGCCAACAGACATAAGCAATGTGGGGCTATGGATGTGATAGTATGTTTCCTGATGGCTGTCAAGGATATTGTGCAAAAGAGAAACAGAAACAACTCAATAATTAATTATTGCCAATGAATCACAATGAGTGGTTGAGTTCAGGGTAGTTTTGCGGGGGTCTGTGTGGTGTAGCGTGCTAATTTGCTACATTACAGGACAGTCTACGTCATGATAGTCAGTGATTCAAGCCTGACTATGGGTTCTCAGACTTTCCCCGGACCTCCAAAACAAGGTAGGGCAAATTGGCATAGTGCTGCCTGGGATTTGGGATAGACAAGCCGAATCATCTACCTTGCCACGTTGCTCTCCATTAATTCCTGAGTGTAATCATCCCAAACCTGATCTGACTAATGGCTTGGGTGTTGGATGAGCAGTGCGAAAAGATTTGGCAGCTTCGCAAAATGTGGTTGGATGCCTCATGTGTGTGCACCTTGCCATCCCGCATTTGTCTAAAGAGTTGTGGCACTGCCGACAAGGCAGGGTCAATGGGAATTGAGGGAAAAAATATCAATCTAAGGGTAGTTTCACAAGGGGTTATCTCCAAATCTCACCATGTCCCTATGGAGGCCAGGAAACTTTCAAGAGCCCTCTGAGTCTTGTTAAAAGCCATGGTTCGTGTGAGTCAACGCTAGGTTCATGTTAGACATACTGTATGAATCATGTTCTTGCACCCCTAAAGAGAGTGCCAATGGTGTTGGTTCAGGACCTTGGAAACAAGGAGAAAACAAAGAGAAAATCCAGAAAAGGCTGCTGCCCCATATCGCAGCGTCTCTCAAGTATATACAGTATATACTTTTTGACTGGCAAAATGGCAGCCACCAGAAACACAAATTGCTAAGGTTAGTTGTACAAAATCTTTCTTTTTAGTAAACTCTGTGTACACAAACAATGTTCTCAAAGCTCAAGTTCATGTGTACAGCCCCTATTGATACTTTGAGCAAAGTTTCATGTTATGTTGAGCCTTAAAAATAGTGATTTTGATGCTATCGTATTCTTGCGTATTAGTGCCCCATCACTCCCATTCAAAAGGCAATTTGACCGAAACCAAAAAAACTGAAAATCCTAAAAGTGGCGTTTCCGTCCTAATTATGCTTTTAAATTAATGTTTGACTCGGGTACATAAAAAAAGACCTTAGGTTACATTTTGGCGAGAGTTACGCTTTAAGGCCCTCCCCTATTTCTCCCCCCTTAAAATTTAACTTGGTTTTGAGTGCCCTTGACAGTAAAGTCTCCTCGACAAGGGAAGTGGGGATGAAGATATTTCCCTATGAAATTGGACACCACTATACCCAAGTTAGCGTAGCGACCGTGCTCACCCACGTCACGCGCAGTGTTGACTTGTCTACCGGTAGTAGCCTACTGCTATGTTCATTCAGAAAAATGCTGGTTCCAGCGGTTGTGTTGCCGGTTGTATGGGTTGTGTTGGTTTACCTATGTCTGATTAATCAACAGAGAAGGCATGTGGAAAACAGAAGACTCATTCACCCTCTAATTTGCCTTGTGGATTTGTTTCAGGCATGTCGATTTGATTAAATATTTAGACGTTATGTTCAACTCAGCCGTTGATGATTTAACGCTACCCCAACTAGAACTACCTGTTGTTTACGTTGATAAAATAAGACAACCTACACATTCAGATCGTATAGGTAAATCCAGTCTATGGTTAAATCATGTAATGTAATGTAGCCTTTCACTGTTTTTGATAGGCAGTCATTTCCTGTGTGTGACATAAGGAGAAAGTAATCAAAAACAAGCACACACAACTAGTCCCGCTAGGCCAGTGTACAAAACTTTCTGCAGTCCTCTGGGGGGAGGGGTGTAGCTATTAGAGACCTCTAGGTTGAGGTTAGATACCTCAAAATAGCTGTTTACTGAAAGCAAAATGCACACCTTTGAGTGGGGGGAGAGACATACAAACACAAAAAAGCACACATACAGTACACACTATCTAGGCCTCTAGAGACTGGAGTCAGGTCCGTAGATTAGGGA
>JACXGM010032017.1:0-12777 GCA_016801145.1 Umbra pygmaea
CTGTGGCACTGCTGAGGTGTGATGGAGGCCCAGGATGCTTCGATAGCGGCCTTAAGCTCATCCAGAGTGTTGGGTCTTGCGTCTCTCAACTTCGTCTTCACAATATCCCACAGATTCTCTATGGGGTTCAGGTCAGGAGAGTTGGCAGGCCAATTGAGCACAGTAATACCATGGTCAGTAAACCATTTACCAGTGGTTTCGGTACTGTGAGCAGGTGCCAGGTCGTGCTGAAAAATGAAATCTTCATCTCCATGAAGTTTTTCAGCAGATGGAAGCATGAAATGCTCCAATGGAAGCATGAAATGCTCCAAAATCTCCTGATAGCTAGCTGCATTGACCCTGCCCTTGATAAAACAAAGTGGACCAACACCAGCAGCTGACATGGCACCCCAGACCATCACTGACTGTGGGTACTTGACACTGGACTTCAGGCATTTTGGCATTTCCTTCTCCCTAGTCTTCCTCCAGACTCTGGCACCTTGATTTCCGAATGACATGCAAAATTTGGTAATGTTTTGTTGTGCTGCTTCTCTGTAGCCCAGGTCAGGCGCTTCTGCCGCTGTTTCTGGTTCAAAAGTGGCTTGACCTGGGGAATGCGGCACCTGTAGCTCATTTCCTGCACACGCCTGTGCACGGTGGCTCTGGATGTTTGTACTCCAGACTCAGTCCACTGCTTCCGCAGGTCATGCAAGGTCTGGAATCGGTCCTTCTCCACAATCTTCCTCAGGCTCCAGTCACCTCTTGTCATTGTGCAGCGTTTTTTGCCAAACTTTTTCCTTCCCACAGACTTCCCATTGAGGTGCCTTGATACAGCACTCTGGGAACAGCCTATTTGTTCAGAAATTTCTTTGTGTCTTACCCTCTTGCTTAAGGGTGTCAATGATGGCCTTCTGGACAGCAGTCAGGTCGGCAGTCTTACCCATGATTGCGGTTTTGAATAATGAAACAGGCTGGGAGTTTTTAAAAGCCTCAGGAATCTTTTGCAGGTGTTTAGAGTTAATTAGTTGATTCAGATGATTAGGTCAATAGCTCGTTTAGAGACCCTTTTCATGATATGCTAATTCTTTGAGATATGAATTTTAGGTTTTCATGAGCTGTATGCCAAAATCCTCAGTATTAAAACAATAAATGACCTGAAATATTTCAGTTGGTGTGCAATGAATCTAAAATATATGAAAGTTTAATTTTTATCATTACATTATGGAAAATAATGAACTTTATCACAATACGTTAATTTCTTGAGAAGGACCTGTATATGTACATATATGCATATAATATGTATCAATATCATATATTATATTGCATATATTATATGCGATCAGTTCATTGGTCAGAATACATTTGGGGTTTCTTTTTGTAAACTAAGTGAAACATTATGCGACATACTGATTTACAAGTAAAAAAACTACTTTTGAGGCTTGTTTTTTACAACTACAAAAATAATTCCAAGGTTACTAGTGGGCAAAAACTTTTTTAATGCAAAACGAAATACAAATTTAAAAACTTTATTTATTTTTTCGTACAAAACTATTTTTTTTATATGAAAAACTTATTACAAATAAGAAACTTTTGTACAAAACTATTTTCAAAAGTGCAAAACAAATTACAAATATAAACTTTAATGCATTTTTTGCAAAAAAATAAAAACAAATTACAAGTAAAAACATATGTCACTGTTTTACCTTCATAGTATTCAACCATTATATCCCACTTTGAACACTTAAATATACTAAGTGTTGACCTAAAGTGTTGACCTGAAAGTATGTTTCATTGCATGTCATAATTTAAGATGCAAGTCGTTCCTGTTAACAGTAGAACAGTATCCATTGTGTTCATTAGCTCAATCTGTAATCTCTACTAGCTAGGCATCTTTTATTAATAGTTCAATTTCTTGTGGGACAGACTATTTTGTAAAACAAAAAAACAGCCTTGACACTGCAGAAAGATACAGTGAGACAGTTTAATGGAGGAAATAATCTTAGGATCATGGAATATTACAGGACCAGTCCTATGCCCCCCCCCCAACTTCCTACAGATTGTATCTATACAACGTCCATCTCAGCACCAGCAGGATATCTGATAACAATTAACTTGATTTGCTGGACATCAAGGCATTTTTTAAATTTCTAATGGTGTATTTTTTTCCACTGGGTCTTAAAGTAATATATTTTTTTACTCCATTGACTAATAAAGACAAAGGCCTGATTGAATCCCACCTGAAAGGATAACTGAAAGTAGCATTCAGCGTCTCATTCCTTCCTTCGCTGCAGAATAGTGACACAATATTCTTGCCAGAATAGCCTCCACAGCTCCCAAATGCAAAGATGGCTGTCAGCTGTTTAAAACCAGGAGAAAGTAGAGAAACACACACAGACAGACGACAGACAGATGACATACAGAAACATAATGTAAACTGATTCAGCTGAGCATGTTCCATTTCATTGGGCATACGGTGTGATACTGTACATCAACACAACATGTTTTGAGACATAATGTGCCCCTCAATAATAAAAACTATTTGCTATATTTGCTATATTGTGTCCCTCCAATATCAAACTTCATCCTACGCCCTTACAACCACATCTTGGGGGTGTTTTAAAAGCTTTCATGCAGCATTACAGTCATGACATACTTTGCTGCAGCTGACCAAGAACACCGAGGACTGCTTTGATTCTATATTCATTCTCATGCCTTCTCAAAATTAGCTGTCAGGTCGAGTACATACAACCGCACAAATGTGGTTGAGGACATCTCCTGAAAATAGTCAGTTGCTAGAATGAAACGGTTCTGGAAACAATTTGTCCTTAGATTGACATGTACGGCCAACTTCACCCTCCCGGATATCTAACGGCAACAATGGAATGCAAAGCTGACCTTAATGTCAACGCAACTTAATCCTACTCTGACCGTGCTGTTCCCGCATTTAGGTTCCGGAGTAGACTTTTTCTAACCTTTCTCCAGATGTTTTTAATTTAATGCGTGGCAACTTCCTGTTGACTGAACATCTCACTGTAGAAACGTATGTCAGCATATGCATAGACAACAGTTTGCTATCTAGAATGATTGTAGTCAGATGACCGGGGAGTTGCTGCCTGCTTAGGCTTCGAGCATGCATAAGGATTTTCACTGGAGTTGAGAACAGCTGAATGTTTAACATAATTTGCTCCAGCATGGCTAGCTACAGGATTTGTTTGACAAGTTTTTACAGAGAAGTGGAGAACTTAAGGAATTTTCGGAATCATGAGATTGGCAAGATAACATGGTTCAAAAGTAGAACAAGCTCATTGTGTTTGTCAAATCAACTGTTTGTAAATAAAATAAATGTTTTGGTGTCATTCTAAGTCACATGACTTCGCAACTATTCCCAAGATCATGTTAAGTGAAATGTTATTCAGAAATGAATTAATGGATTCCGCAATTTAATTTAAATTTATGGGCAGGGCAAGAATGATTTTGGTAGTACATGGACATTTCAAAAACAGGCTATTCACATGTCAATATACAACCATAGGCTCTACTTTAAAAGACTTTACTGAAATATAGTTGGAAGTAAAGCACACTGTAATTATTGTCGTTACATGAGGATACGGATAAAACAAAAATCGTCTACTATTGATTTCCTTAATTTTGCAATAGATTAATAAGACACATTGTATGTGCCTATACGATTTATGTATTTTCTCATTTCTAACAAGGCCACAGCCCCGCACTGTAGTGAAATCCCTCGGCTTATTACAAATGTTGAAGTGCTATTTTTACTCGTCTGATTCTCGAATCTGTAAAACCCGTTGCCGACTTACCCATTCTACAAGTTTGATAAATCCAAGCGGTTCCTTGAGAGGTGCCAGGTTCAGTCGAAATCCTGTCATCATTTCTGAATTTATGTAAATCTTATCTGAATAAAATGGAAAGTATTTTGCTATGTAGGAACCAAATAAGTTTCAGTGACGTGGTCAAGCGCTCAATGGCTTTGAGCGCTCAGTCTTGGCGATGCTTGCTTGTCCTTCCTTGCCAAATAATAACGGAGGTTACAGGAACAACTTCAGCAACTAATCGGACATTTTTTCATTTTTTTATGGATTGAATTTAATCTGTTAAACACTAGGATCCCCAGATTATGGGTTCTATTAAAAGAAAAATGTAAAAATGACTGTCGACATTTTGAAAATATTTTTTTCCACACTCACTTAGTCCACCTTCCAAAGAAGCTGTAGAACAGTTATATGTATTGAAACGAACTACGCTTTGGTCTATTGTTAGAGGTTTCTGCCACCCGCATCGACACCAGTCATATGACTTGAAAGTAACAAAGACGCAAAATCTTAAAATTCCCAAGAGAATGCGTATCGGACTGTTCTTAGTAGTTTTTACATCGCCAGCTGATCTCCACAGACACCAGACCGATCTGACCTCGACTGTATATTGTGTTCATACATGAGCACATTTGGAATGCTGATGACCAACAATGTATTTATAGCAATTACATGAATACACGTAGGTGAATTGCCCTAATGTGGGACAGTCTTTGCATTTTAGACTTTTGTGACATATTGCGATATAAAGCATACTTTGCAGATAACACATTCAGAAAAGAAGTGCATTTGATCATATGACACCACAGCTATGGCTAACCAAAAGCTTCACTGACATTCATGAATTTATGGGGGCCCTACATGCTAGACCTTAGTTGTTCCACATTAGGCAATGTCCCACTTTAGGGCAATTCACCCTAAATGTATAAGGATACTCGTCAATAAACCGTGAGGAGAACACAAAAAATCTCGCTTTGATTTATTTTTTTATTCAAACTTCCACACAAATTATTTGATTCTTCAACATTTAATTTCGATATAATGTCAATAAAACCCTAGTGCATTGAGGAAACCACGTGACAATGATTTCACAGCAGCTAGAAAAATGAATAGATAGGATTTACCCTAATTATTTATTTCTGTATAACAATACAAATGTTAATCAAACATTTTAAATTGACAGGATTGTGTTTTTAATGTGTAGACAACATTGCAACAGTAAGGTTAGTTTAAAATAGCAGATAATTTCAGTTGTGGTCAAGAATGGGGGACAACCAACATATACATATAAACAAAACAAAAATAATATTTAGAAGTGTTTTCTTTTCTCAATCATCACACATCATTCACACAAGACTAGACACAAACAAAACAATTGCTAAAAGTTCACAAAACAGCAGTGTAAATTATTCGGTTTTGGTAGAAAATGAAATTAAACCAATTACAAAATAATGGCGTTATTTCCCCCTACTGTGCCCCTTCCCCTTCAGTTAAAGCAAGTTGTTATATAAACGCAATAACACAGTTTGGAAATGTAACGTGTACATTAAGATTAACTGCAAATATCCTGGCACTATTTGTCATAAAAAAATAATGATTTTGGATATAACAACCAACCAAGAAAGTATCAAAATATTGAAATCAAACTATACTAAAATGTTCCACATTGCTTTAATGAAAAATTACTTAAATAAAAATGTTGTGTAAATATCCTTATACTTTTACACAAAGTGACTATACTTGTGCATCTTATATTAGTGGAAAAGTTAATTTCTTCTGTAATTTAATAAAAAAAAGGAACACCTTCATATTCTAGTTTCATTACACATCTTTTTGGATGTAACCCCCCCCCCCCAATTTTCCTCCCTTCCCAATTCCCTCTAATCCCACCTTGTCAGATTAGCGAAAGGGACTGGCGAAAGGGATTGGTGAAGGGCGTGCACATGGTTCATCCAAAAGCCGATACTTTTCCCACTGATCATGCACGGGATGATTACGTTCACCAACTATACTTCTGCGATTGAACCCACAGGCGCCCAATCTGGACACAAGAAGTCGCTAGAGAGAGCGGTGTGGCAGGATAGATAATCTGATTTATCTAACTGAAATCCCGGGCAGTGCTATGCCAATTTTGTCAGAGAACACAGTCAGATTTGAGCCTGTGCCTATCATGCCGTAGACTGTCGAGCAATGCAGCGATTTAGCCCACTACGCCACAGCAGTGATGTGCACAGGTACCGGCGATTGGAGAGGGAAAACCATAGAAATGAGTAAATATTGAACGGCCTTTCCAATTCAAATCAATATAGCAGAAAAGTTTGAGCGGCAGCCATTTTTATGTGTACCATTCCATTGCAAAAATCTAGCAAGGGGGTAAGCGAGCATCCAGAAAGCATATACCTCCTGTGGGGAGATTCTGAGGCTAACAAGGCACCACCTTCTGTTAACATTCCATAGACTCCTATTGATTTTGGCATCACTTTGACAGCGAATAAATTTACATATGAAGCGTTTAAAGACTATTTGTCCATTGTTTATTTCTAAAGAAACACAACAATGTATAAAGGCTCCATTACCTTGTATCTCACGTTATGGCCCGGTAGCAGCTGTTTTTTTTAAAATAGGCTAACGATTGTGTCATAACCACGCAACTTTCTGTCGCACAGTAGAAATAGTCCAGGAGAAGCTCGCAGGCAATCAGGGGGACGTGGAGGCATACAGTCATGGGAGAAGTTATAGAGAGTTCTAAATATAGAGAGTTCATGAAAAGCATCGTAACAAAATATTTGCTCCTGCTCCTACGCTCATGGACAACTCACGCTCTCCGTCTCTGTAAGAGGCAAGATTTGGAATGATTCAGATTTCTCTTGGCACAGCTACCCGAAGACTTACAACATTCAGACAGGTTGCTCACGTCACATCTACAACATCAAGCTCAGTTTGAGGCTTTCAGCCACCACCGGAAAAGTGCTTCTAATTGACTTCACTGGTCTCCGTCAAAGTCTTTGGCTTCACTGTGTCCATTTTATTTACTGTCTATGAGATCTAGCGGCCTACTTCCGCATTAAATAGATTGGTAGGTCATCAAAATATATTCAATACATGCTAATACCATGACATTAGACACTCCCACTGCCCTTCGGCTTCCTTACCCGATAGCGAGTAAGCTACTGCCCTGGGGCATTGGGAATGATCTTCAGACCAGAGGGAAGAGTGCCCCCTACTGGCCCTCAAACTCTCTAACTGGACCTCTCAAACTAGTGAGTGTGACACACTTTACAACCCCACTGACGCATGTTGTTACGAGTGCCAACTAAACACAATCGCTATTTTGTTGTGTACTAATCGAATGACCACGCCAAATAGTCAATGGCCTTTCTATTCATTGTATTTCTATGGGAAAACCCTTCCGCTTTCACATGAGGAAGTTTTTTTTTTGAAGTTATGGAAATAATGATAAATGCCCTGTGAATAGTAAAAAAAAAATATATCCACTTGTGTCCACGAATAATGTGCGGCTTTAGCTTGGAACGTTTGCATCACGTCGCACTACCTTGACTTATATTGACGTGTAATCACGCTACGTTACATGAACCAAAGTAATAGCCTATGTAGCAGCAGTAGGCTACTGTAGCTATGTTATGTCGGGTCTGCTACATTAGTGTGCACTCTGTAAAGAAGAGAGGTTCAGGGATGGAATGGTTTTGCCTGAAATTAAATCATGCTATATTATATATTGTTTACAGTCAATGTTATGTGACTTTTCAACCAACAAGCAGATGTTATTTTAGTGTAAGCTGATAGAAGTCGCATTGGCTTATTTTGTTATGAGATGATAACTTAATGTCCCAATTGGTTAACGCAATAAACCTGGTGTTATTCTTCTTTTTTTAATAAAGAGAGATAGAGAGCTAAAGGAAGCAGCTAAAAGAACTGCAACTGCAAAGCTGGAGCAAAACTGCCAGCAGGCCAGCTGCAGGTGAAGCATTTGATAGTTTCATTTTGATAATGTCAAGCAACTATCCTACATTATTAATTTAATGTGAAGTAGGCCTTTTATTAGAAGTTTAAGTTTGAGAAGGCTAATAACTCATTAAAAACACATTTTTCAATCAATAATAAATGCACAATATATTGCATCTGTGCCGTGCATAGCATTGTGAATTAATTTATGTTTGGGCTATATATATATATATATAATCATGGGGAAGACTGCTGACTTGACAGTTGCCCAGAAGATAATCATTGACTCCCTCGACGAAGAGGGTAAGCCACAGAACGTCATTGCTGAAAGGGCTGGCTGTTTGCAGAGTGCTTTATCAAAGCATATTCATGGAAATGTGCCTGGAAGGGAAAAGTCTGTTAGGAAAAGTTGCACAAGCAACAGGGATGACCGCAACCTTGAGAGGATTATCATGCAAAGCCAATTAAAGAACTTGGGGAAGCTTCACAAGAAGTGGACTGAGGCTCGGGTCAGTGCATCAAGAGCCACCACGCACAGACGTGTCCAGGAAATTGGCTACCAGTGTTGTATTCCTTGTGTCAACCCACTTCTGAACCAGCAACAACATCAGAAGTGTTTTACAAGGGCTAAGGTGAAAAAGAACTGGACCTTTGCTCAGTGGTCCAAAGTTTTCTTAACAGATGAAAGTAAATGTAGCATCTCATTTCGAAATCAAGGTCCCAGAGTCTAGAGGATGTGGAGAGGCACAGAATCCAAGTTGCTTAAAGTCCAGTGTGAAGTTTCCACATTCAGTGATGTTTTAAGGTGCCATGTCATCTGCTGGTGTTAGTCTACTGTGTTTTATCAAGTCCAGAGTCAATGCAGCAGTCTACTAGGAGATTTTAGAGCACTTCTTGCTTCTAACTGTAGACAAGCTTTTTTCAGAAGCTGACTTCCTTTTCCAGCAGAACTTGGCACCTGGCCACAGTGCCAAAATTACTGGTAACTGGTTTGCTTGACTGGCCAGCCATCTCACCTGATCTGAAACTAGTAAAGAATCTATTGGGTATTTTAAGAGGAAAATGAGAAACACCAGACCCAACAATACAGATCAGCTGAAGGCTGCTATCATAACACCTCAGCAGTGCCACAGGCTGATTTTCTCCATGCCATGCTACATTGATGCATAATTTGGCTTCATGCCACGCCGCATTGATGCAGTAATTTGTGCAAAAGGAGCCCTGACCAAGTATTAAGTTTAACATGTTTCAGAAGGTCCACATTTCTGAATTATAATCAATTTATTCTAATATTTTGAGATAATGGATTTATTATTTCCATCAACTGTATTCATCAATATTGAAACAAAAAAAGGCTTGAAATATGTGCAATGAATCTAGAATATATGAAGAGATCACTTTTGGAATTAAATTACAGAAAACAAAATACTTTTTTATAATATTAAATTATTTTGAGATGCACCTGTATATAAAGAGATTTGACTATGGGGTTGTGTCCCAAACATTGAACCCTATTCCTTATATAGAGCAATACCTTTACTGGTCAATAATCAATGGCATGGATAATGGCATTCTATAGGAAAAAGTCGAGCAATATTACACCTTCAGACTATATCAGACAGTTTGATAGACACTGATTTAGTAACAGGAGTAGTGACTATACAGCGACTTAGAACATTGTGACTAGTGTTCTATAACCTTAACTAACATGGGAAAAAAATCGTAAGGCCAACAACTGAAAGCTAGAATTCTTAGTTGGGTACATCAAATCTTTGGAATGATAAATAATGATATATACCCATTTGTTTTTGAAGAATGTAACCTATACAAGGGTCTATCTCAGTTCAACTAGCGCCCATGAGAACCCAAAATACTAGCTTGTTTTTCTCACAAATTGAATGTGAACGAACATTGTGTAACGTACAAACAAGGTTAAAAAACATCTAGCTTATTTCTAATATCATAGCTCTGTCTATCGTTACATTTCTTCAGTCCCATCTCTCAGTTTCTTTACCAATACAGAGTTGAGCAGCCACTTATGTTTTCAATTAAGGACTCTAGCTTTTAAAGGAAGAGTTTGTGTTCCCCTGATCGGCAAATTCATTTGTATATAGAAATACAGCAATCCTCTAAAGGAAGAAATGGTCAAACCACACACACTTCACATTCAATGACATTTAACATATACCTCAGTCTTTGAGCCACATAATGTGATTATTACGTTCAGGAACAATATAAACAGCATCTCCTTCCCTGCGAAGATCCGTGGATAATTCATATCAACACCCTGCCACACAAACACTAACGTGACTGCAGTTTGAACAACTTATATACCATGAATTCATTCCACCCATTACTAAAAGACAATGCTAAGTAGATATTTGGAATTATTTAAAACGGCTCCGTACGCACAACGTGAGCCACTGTCAGGCTAAATATGTAGGTTAACATCTCTCTCACATTCTTCATCTCTCCCGTCTTACCTCTCCTTCTGTATTTCTCGTTTCAGTCTGTCTGTCCTCTCACTCTCCCTTCATTTTACTTGCCATATTTATTTCTTCTTTACATGTTTGTCTGTCCCTTGGCTTTTGTTTGGGTGATGTTTTAGACGTGTTTGTGTATGGGTGTTGGGTTTACACTGCTCTGGAATACAGACCAGTGCTTTAGGGAGGACAGGTGGGTAGCAGTGCACTCTGGAGGGGTTAGTGAGGGGGTGGGATTGGGGCTTCTCAGTGGAGGAGCTCCTCGAGGTCGCTGTCCGTGAGCTTGGCATTGTCCCTGACATCGTCGAAGGTATACGTCTTGACGATCTTCCCGTTGTGAAATACTGTGTGCAGGAGGTCCTAAAGCGGGAGCGAGAGAGATGAAGAAAAAAATTATAATTAAAGCGCGAGTAACAAATTAGCGTCGGTGACGTGTTCTAATAACTGACTAACCTCAATAACAGTGCAAATTGACAAACTCCATTGACTGAAATGAAATGCATTCATGAAGGTTATCGGAATGCAATGACGTTGGAATTAACATGATATTTAAGCAATAAGACACAAAGGCTTGTGGTGTATTGCAAATATTACACAGATGAAGCCTCTTCTCAAACCGAACACAATGTGGAATGCCTGGTTACAACCCTTCATTGTTGTATATCGTCTAAATACAACAGACCTGCAAGGTGCATCTTTGTTATTGCTCAAAATAATTACAACCAAACTAGAACAGTAAAAAGTACATTTGTCAAACCTGTGCTATAAGGCCACTTATAACCCGGTTGTTTAACTTCTGAATGCCGATTGGCAGATAGCCATGGATTATGAGACCGTATATCACGGGTACGACATCACATCAATTTTTACTGTTCAAATTGTGTTGTTTACCAGTTTAAATGAGGAACAACGCCCTTTGGGGGTATGTGATGTCAAAATACTGTAATGCGTTGTGCCAAAGAACAGGTCTTAGATGTCATTTATTAGCAATGTAGCACATGCCCGTGAGCCTTATTTCTTACAATTAGAACAGTTGTCAGCTAATCAGCATTCAGCGTTTGCATCACCCAGTTCATTAGAAGACATTATCTCACCACGCCATACTCCTCGAGGTCTCCCTTGCCCTCCTCCAGAGTGACAAAGTTGCCGCTGGCTGTCCGGTGCAGAGACAGGCGACCTTTCTTTGACCTTTTGTTAGGGTCCGCCACTGGATCCTTGAACACATTCACCTGCCAGCAAACATTCAACTGTTGAATTTCTCCTTGTAGCGAAATCAGATAAGGAAGCGGGAGCAGTTCACTGTGTTTGTATTTATGGTTTGTTACAGTGGGTAGTGTAGATTGAGCAAAACTTTTGACAAACACACTATCCAGGACACACTTCCACAATACATTTCCAGATGGCAGCACAACAAGTAGGTTCTTGTGAAACAACCAGTCTATTTGGGCATCCATTTGCCAAAAAGAACATTGAGAGAGATCCCTTAAACATTAGGCATATTGCAATAAAATAATTTGCTATAATAACATGTAATTTAATATTGGCTACTGGCTGTCTTGATTTTGTTTTAATTAAATTTGTTATCTATCTACCTATTTATTATCAAGGCTGGCTGACCAAAAGGCATTCTACACATGGTCACATTAGCTTGCAGCCCATGTAACACGGCCAATACCCCTAGATATAACAAGTGCAGCATAATAGTGGGTGAGTAAATGTGTATGTACACAACACATCCTACAGTATGCATGCATGTTTGTGTGATTATGATGGTTTTTGTACAATGTTTAAGGTGTGTGTGTTTATGATGATGATGTGTGTGTGTGTGTGTGTGTGTGTGTGTGTGTGTGTGTGTGTGTCTGATATGTGATGGTTAATTCAGCTTATATAACACTTTCCAAGGAACCCAAAGTGCTTAACATAAGGAGAGGGAAAGCCCACCTCATCCACCACCAATGTGTAGCACACACTTGGGTGATGCACAGCAGCCATTTTGCGCCAGAACGCTCACCACACATCAGCTGTTAAGTGGAGAGGTGAGTCGTTATATATGCCAATTAGGAATGAGGGGAATATCAGGTGGCCATGATTGATGAGGCCTGGATGGGAATTTAACCATGACATCAGGGTTAACACCCCTACCCCTTACTACGAATAGTGCAATATGATTATTAATTTAAAGAGTCAAAACCCATTTAATGTCCCATCCGAAAGACGGCACACTACACAGGGCAGATGTCCCCTTCACTGCCATGGGGCATTGTGAATAATATTTAGACCAGAGGGAAGAGTGACCCCTATTTGCGCTCCAACACCACTTCCAGCTACAGTATCCCACAAAAGTGAGTACACCCCTCACATTTTTGTAAATATTTGATTCTAACATTTCATGTGACAATTGACAACACTGAAGAAATGGCACTTGTAAAGTGGCTATAATGTAAAGTAGTGAGTGTACAGCTTGTATAACGGTGTGTGTGTGTGTGTGTGTGTGTGTGTGTGTGTGTGTGTGTGTGTGT
>JACXGM010032018.1:0-12777 GCA_016801145.1 Umbra pygmaea
TTTGGAAAATGTAAAGAAGTAAATGTATCAATTGTTGTAATAAAATGTAGTGAAGTAAAAGTACAAAGTTGGCAGACAGATACATACTCAAGTAAAGTACAAATACACAAAAAATACTTAAGTACAGTAAGTACTAATATTAAGTATTATATTATTAATATAATATAATAATAAGTATTAATATTTAGTTACTTTAGCCTACACCACTACTGAAAAGAATCCAAACGGCAACCACTAGTGTGAGCCAGCTCGAGGAAACGTCGCTCGCACATTTGAATCAAGGACGTTACGTAGCTAAGTATTCGAGGGGCAGGGGGCTAAGAATAAATTTAAAATGAAATTGTTCACTTTTGGTAAATGTAAAAAAAAGTGTTAAGTTCAATGTTTTGAGAAGCTTGTGGACATAGTTGCGGTTTGTTTTAACAAGTACAGTTTTGGATCACCAAAGTTAGGGGGGCAGCTGGGGGGGCAAGGCTCTAGAGTGAGGGGGCACCTGCCCCCCCTTGCCCCCCTGTAGATCCGCCCCTGGTCCTGAGTAAAGGTCTTACCTTCTCCCTTTCTAAGAGGTTGGACCATTTTACCTTAAAAGTTACACAGGTGGTAGTCCTGAGTAAAGGTATTACCTTCTCCCTTTCTAAGAGGTTGGACCATTTTACATTAAAAGTGGACACGTCCAGATTTTTTCACCAATTGCAATTGAAATATTCTTTTGGAACCAATAAACCAGGTGCAATTTCTTTAAGACTGCAAAGGAAGCTTAGCTTCCCCTAAAATGTCAAAAAAATTATTGGTCAAATATGTAGTATTGTGTTAACATTTTATTGACAAAAATGTGTTAGAACACATTCATCTCAAAGACAAGTTCGTTCAGAATCAGCTACATATAGCAGGTCGACTGACTCAATTTCCTTCTCATACATTCCTGTAGCGTCACAGTGCATTTCCCTGTTGTGCTTCGAAACTAAACAGTCATTAGATAAATGCTGTGATTATGTCCCATCATGGACACTCAGCGTCTCTAGGGGTGAATGGAGGAGTGGGCTGGCCTGGATGGTCTTTTGAAAGACTGCATCTCCTTTTTGATTGACAGCGATTTTGTACTATAAATGGTCGCCGAAGTTATTCAAACTCAGTCCCATCGTGGATTTTGCAAGTGTAGTCGAAAGACAAACTGCTGCAACCTATTTCTTGGTATTTGCTTGGTGAAATTGCTAACCAATTTTCATCATACATTCAATACAATTATCCACCACAAGGCCATTTAAGCAGCCTAGCTCTGCTGGCCATTGAGAGGACACTGGTCAAGTCACTGGAAAAGACGCCTAGTTGGTACAACAGGGTCACAGAGCATTTTCTTGAAAAGGAACGTAGGGCAGAATTTACTTATATAAATTGACAATTTTTATGATGTAGGCCGAAAAATAGCTTCCCCTCTTTGAAAGACCAGCAGCTGCCACTGCAATAGACTCACATTGAACAATGACAATTCAATGTCTAGAGAAGTGATACCTGTTGTTTCTGATCTTCAAAAAGAAATCTATGTTTGTACCATTTAATAATCTGTACTTACCTATAGTAGGTTGATAGAACACGATTTAGGCATTTTGACTAATTGTACCTCTAAAATGTTCCATAATCCTAACATGCTTTGAAGGCACTGAAAGAGAATCAAGAAAATGTCATAAAAAATGCTGATAAGGGTGGTTTTGTTGTGGTACTAAGCAGGGAACAATATGATAGGAAAGTCTATGCACAACTTTGTCACACTAAGTTGGAATAGACGGTTGTATTGAGAATGCCTTTTCAGAAGTGTGGATAACTCAACAGGAGAAAGATTTTCTCATTACCCAGTCTTTCCTGTTTTCTATGGCTTACCAAAATTACATAAAAATATGGAAAACCCTACATTATGTCCCATAGTTTCTGGGAATGGAAGTCTGATTGAACGTCTTTCTCAGGTTGTTGATTTTGTCATTTATTAATTTGTACCAGCATTGCCAGCCTAATTAGGTGACACCAGGGATGTGCTCAAGATACTAGATAATTATAAATGTGATACTGGTAGCATCTTGTTTACCCTTGACGTTCAGACTCTGTACACTAATGTAGACATGATGCAGTACACATAATGCAGGCCTACGAGCGCTCTCTAGCTATCTCAATACTATACCTGAGGATATTTTACCACCTTCCCATTTTATTGCCTCACATCAAACTACTTTCAGGTTTTGACGGCCATTTTTACCAACAGATCCTGAGCAATGAGTGCTGCTTTTACCCCTAACTACGCCAATCTATTCATGGGGCACTGGGAAGAGATTTATATTTATGTTTTTGATACTCCTTATCATCATTATGTCGCTCTCTGGAAAAGATATATACTGTAGATGATATCCAACTGATATGGAATGGCACAGATATTCTTCTTACAGAGTTTATCTCTTATCTTAACTCATCAGATCAGCATTTACATTTACAGCAGAGAGAAATCTTAAAAGATTTACTTTTTTGACATTGCCATTTATAAAAATGTGGATAATATTTTGGAAACCACCATCTACTGCCACAGAGTAGAAACGTTTACAAACAGACAGTAATCATCCTAGACACCTCATACGAATATACCTATGGGTCAATTCCTAGATTACGACGTAACTGCAGTTCCAACAGTGAGATTTAATGTAATAAGGCTGATGAAATGTGCAAAAGATTTTTACAATGCAGATTTGTTAGTGGGGATATTGAAAAGGCCTACACCCGGGCTAAACAGACCAAATGCCACAGCCTAATTAGAAACATAAACCCTGGCGCAGAATACAACAGCCCAAAGTTTCTGTTGTTAAGGTTTGGGTGAGGCGTAGGTAACAGCAAGGTGCTCATTGCAGAATTTTGAGCACTTCCGTGAAACTGCCATGAATTTTGGTCCGTGTTCATTTCACAGAAGTCTGGGAGATTAGGGCTGTATTGAACAAGTTTCACAGAAAGGAGGGGACACAGTATGCAAATTGAAGCTTTTTGACTATACTTCCAAGATACCATTTATCCAAAGGGTTAAATAAAGACTTTTCACTATCTTCTTTTTTATGCTAATTATGTGACCATTCTAAATGATGTTACTGTATTGATATTGGTATTTGTATTGCTATATGATTATTAAGATGTTTACTTGCTTTTTTATACAGCTTTATTTTCATGGAGATGTACTACTTCTGGCAGGGGACTTTTTTGTCTCCGGCTGTATTAATTGTATACATGTTTTATTAGCTATGTCTATTGGATGATTGTTGTCAATTTGTCATGCCTAATTGGGCCACTAGGCTATAAATAGGAGTTGTGGACAGAAGACAGGCTACTCTGAGGCAGACGCCAGGTAGGCGTTTAAACGTCAGTCAATACATGTATTAAAGACGGATCAAAGCAACCTCACTCTGCCTTTTTTGTTGAGTGCTTCAACTATTCTTGGCCTGAAACTCCTGTTCGGGGTCAGTCATTTCGGCTTGTCATGTACGTCTGACTCAGAAAGGCAATTTCCTGCAAACAAGAACACAAGTTCTGCAATATTGTTACTCAGTTACCTGTTTTTTGGTCTTAGACTGAAGACCCAACCAGAGAGAAAATATCATTGAAGGTTTGGGTTGACCTCAAAAGCAGAACACTTGTATATGCATGGCCTCAATCTTAGCTGTTCCTTTGACTTGTTATTGATAAAGTGACATTTGAATTCTTGCTAACAAGATTCTGAGCTATTCTGGGCTATTCCTAATCACTCAATGCAAACATTTTAATTGAAATGACACTACACTGTAAAAAATATCCATGAAAAAACTGTAAAAAATACTGACAAAAAATTACCAGTGCCTTTCTGTAGTTTTATGGACATTTCCTTCAAGATAATAACATAAAGTACTTATGAAAACATTAGATGTCTTTTACAAAGTAATATCAGCTCTGTGTGTTAATGGACATTTATTGTGTTTATAAAGTATTTTCTGCTATTTTCCTGAAGGAAATGTCTGTAAAATAATAGTAATATGAAAATGAGAGACATTAACCTTTAATTGAGTTAAATAATATATATATATATATATATATATATATATATATATATATATATATATATATATATATATATATATATATATATATTTATATATATATGAATAAATACTAATAACAGCAATAATATAATAGTTGTCAAAGATGAAATACATTATTTCTTAGAAACGTCAATTATATGCAGTACGCCTACTTACCCATTTAACAAAATAGACAGCAGGGGTGTCACCAACCCCAGGTTTCGGGGCTCTAGCCTTGGGTGTTTTTTTGGTCAACCCAGAGTGTTCTGCGAGCTGACATAGACCATGACATCAATATGCCTTTTTTACAGTCAACGTTCTATTGTTGAAGATGGATAAACTGATTTCCGGTCTGTAGTAATAGCGTCAGTTTATTTATCCACTTCTTTAAAGTTGCCAATCATTTCTATGGGCTAGCTGGTACGAATTATAGACATCAAGTCCATGTATAAAATACAAATGGACAAGGGCTACAAGTTATGAGGTTTAAGATTTGTCTTAGTTCATTTAACATGTTATGGATAGTCTGTAATGCATCTACAGGTTGACTATAAAATAGAGTTCCCACATTTTCTACCATCATGAAAATGTGTCACTATCATTATCAAGATATTTTAATATTGTGTTTCAAAATACAGTCCCATGTCGGTAATTCAAAATTATTCCAACGACACCAGGAATGTACAACTCCAGTTTTTTAAGTCATCCGGGTTTAAATGTTGCCCACACAGCAACGTAGACATAGGGCCGGCCCAAGGCATAAGCAAACTAAGCTTCTGCTTGGGGCCCCCTGGCCACCAGGTTGCCCCCATCGAGTGCACAGGTGACTCTGCGTGGTGGGAAGTGGCCCCAAAAGGCTCGTGCCGGCACTGCGTAGACCCACGCTTCATTTAAAACATGTTGCCTTTGTCACATTTTACACATTCGTTATTTAGTATTTTTGCTGATGGGAACTGTAAATCGGTCCAGAAAATAGTCACATATTGAAAAAATAAATGTTCAAATGTTTGTACAGTGTTGATACAAAAACTACATTTGTCATTAATATTGGGAATATATTTGCATGTAATAGAGTTTACTGGGTAATATCCATGTAGAATCTTAAAAAGAAGCTCTTTAATTTTGTTGGGCAGAACATATTTGTAAGAGCAAACACAGTATACCATGTCTCACCATCAAGAGTCTGGTCTGTCTACTTAAATTTGGGAGGAGCTACTTTTCTTGGAATTACTGCATTTCTAATGAAGGTATCGTAAAGTTTTTGGTCAAAGACAGATATTGCATATACAGTAATGTAACTGTAGTACTAATAATATTGTCATATGTATTTGATTTGCAGCGCGGTATGGCGCATAATGCCAGATGGCAATGTATTTACTACAGTTGTATACACATGATGGGAGACAGGACAACTGTATCTTTCTTTAAAAGCATTATATTGTACATGATTTTGTATGAATACAAAAACATATTTGTCAAATAGCTGTTTCACAAGCAGAATGTTGTTGTTAAACTAATGTTTATAGAACAAAGATTTATTTCTATATGTGAAATTGACATTATTCCATAAAAAACATTTGTGAGTGGAATAATCGTGCTTATAAAAAATGTTTAGTGACCTCAACAGAGGAGAAGACAGGAGGCTCTGGATAAACCTTCTGCTTTACTTAGCAGTACTCTACCATATAGAGAGAGATCTCTGGCTAACCAAGAGGTGAATTTCTTTTTTATATATGGTATTACTGGAGTTAACTTGTCATTCATTAGCATTTTGTTATCCTTGGAAATCACAATTCCTAAATATTTTACTGTATTTTTACTGAAATGCTACAAATATGGGTATCTGAAAAATATTTTAAAATGAGAATTTCACATTTTTTTAAATTAATATTTAAACCAAATAACAAATACTGAACCAAATAATATTATATTTAAACCAAACACTATATACAGGATATAAATTAATGACAGATAAAGCATGGGGAACTTCTGTTTTGTTATTCAAAAACAAGGTGGTATCCTCCGCCAGTTGCGAGATTTTGATTTGTCTCCCATGAAAATCAGTATCTTAAAAGGGATGCTACATTATTAACAAGTTAATAGGAACAAATTAGGAGATATAGGACAGCCCTGGCAAATGCCTGTTTTTATATTGAATGTAGGTGTACTGTAGGGTGGTTTAACAGAGCTGTTGTTATTGCTGTATAGAGATTTGATTGCCTATATATAAAGAAATGATCAAATTTGAAAAAATGTAAGATCATGGTAAAAACTCATGGTACACCGTATCAAATGCTTTTTGAAAGTCTAATAAATTTTGAAATTAAATTAAGTGGCTGCCCTCCAATAAGTCTTTATAATTAACTAAGTAAATGACCAAACCAATATTATTAGAAATGTGAAGGCCACTTATTTATCTGCATTGGGATTGATGAATGATTTCGCTTAGGCCAGATCTTAAGCACTTGGCTAACAAAGAGGCAATACTTTTATAATCATTACCTGGAGATTTATTCTTCTTTAATTTATTTATAGTTGAAAGCATTTCCTCTAAAGTTTTTTTCTTGAGCACTCTGCACTAAAGATTTCACTCACTGTTTTTTGCATCTTTAATTGAGATTATAGTATCAAAACTTTGGTAATAATTGCAAGGTTATTAAAACATTGCTATATATTTACAATAACACTACTATCTTGACAAATTGCATCACCATCTGCATCAGCATTCCTTCTCTCAGTTAAAGAAATATCTGCTATTCTTCTCACCCTCCTATTACCATTTTCTCAGTGAATTTACAAGGCTCCTTTTGCCCTCACTGTATACATTTTATCCAATTATTGTTGCAATAATGTATTCATTTCATTACTTATCTTATGATCTGAGGTTAAAACAGACATCTATCTAATCATTTTTATTCTTGATTTCCTTTCATAAGCACTCTTTTTGCCAAAAGAAATTGCAAGGTTTCTAATTTCAAAATGTCCAACATTTGCATTCTGTTACAAAAGTGGATCAAGTTATTTTCTGAAGTCATTGTTTGTGGTGGATAGTGGTCACAGATATCCGACCAAACCATATTAAAATATTTTTGTTAAAGAGCTGTGATTAGTTCTTCTAGCAATTTGAAATTTAAAGTTGGAGAATTGTATACATAGATAGTGCCCAGCGCAATTTGACTACCTGCAGTCTTAATTACAACCATAACTCAGTGACCTTTTCTGTCACTTCCCGATATTTTACCCTTTAATCTCTCAGAATGGCTACCCCAGCAGAGTGGTTTGTGTCATGTGACAAGCAAATATCACTTCCCCACTGATTCTTCCATACAGTAGATTAACGTCATCTGTGCATGAGTGAACCTTCTGTAAGAAAATCAGATCTGCCATTACTTCCTTACAAAACAAAAAGGTTTTGCTTTTTACTATGTCACGTCAACTGAACATGAATAGCTCCTAAAGAAATTATTGCTTTTTTTGTTTTTAACCTGTGAAAATATGACATATTCACTATGGGTGTATCCTGAAATCACCCCAAACTACATTATCACTTTAAGAGAAACTCAATTTTTTTGTATATATAATGAATAAGTGTTTTAGGGAACAAACAATCTTAACATGGGTCAATTTGATCTCTCTTGAATTTAGTTTAACCTGCAGGTCCTCACCAGGGGCCTCATTTACAAACGTGGCATCGGCACAAAAGAAGACGTATGATGCTCTCTACGCAAGAATTGGGATTCATAATAAGGCTGATAATGTTTGCCTGCAGCTCCGATAGCGATAGGTCCTGTGTGTTGCTTTTTTTTAGAAGCTGGGCTATATAACAGTGAGTCGGGTACAGGCTGCATGTTTATACTCTATATGTCTTCCATATTTTCAGCATTTACCTCAGAGTATGAATGTTCAATTGTGATATCTTTGTTCATTGTTGCTGGTTTCTTTTTTTTTCTTTTCTTGACCGCTCATTAGCATTTTGTTGTCTCAGGTGCTAGCTTTCATAGAAAGTTCGCTTTGTTGTTGACCAATTTGTGAAATTGTTCTTCTATTCAAATTATGTATGACCACAGTTAGTCAGAAATATACATATGTTTACACTTATTAATCGTCCATAAAATATAATCTTTTTGAATTCGGGGCAATATTACATATCTGACGTTTGGAGCCAAATTACTCAAGAGACGTTACATATACGTCTTACATGGATGCCATCTTGGCCCCCCCTATACTGCGTTGTTGAACTTGAAACTAGTGGGCAGACTTTCTAAAAATCATTATTGATTTGTCCCAATAGAAACGGCGAGCGCAGGAGAATAGAATTTAGTTCATTTTTTTAAGGAACAGGATTAGCAAGAGAAAAATTAATTACCTGAGGCAGCTAGAATGAGTTCTAGAATCCATATTGATTTCTGATATCGGGACGGTAGAATATGCCAGTGCCAGCGGCTCTACCCTCCCTTTCAGTGCCAGATGACTTGCCCGGAACACCTGAGGAAGGGGCTCCACCTCCCTTACTACTACCAGTAGTAAGGAATAAATGAGAATAGATTAATATGCACATTAAATTAATACATTAATAAATTATATATTTCCTTTTCCCTTGGGGCAATGTCCTGAGTTAAACAGATAGATAATAGCTTAATAGAAATGGTGGAGAATAATCTTATTGATCTTAGTTGCCTCGTAGATATTTAATATCTATAAATCTGACTCTATGTGTTTTTGTTAGCTAAGCAAGTTCAACCAGGGCCTCGCGGGCGTGAACTCTGGATCCGCCAGGTAGCTAGCCTGGACCCTCCGACCTAGACTAAGTATATAATATGTACGGCCTAACCTGTCATCACGGAATACGCATGCAACAGCCATGCGAGAATCTATGAGCGTCGGCCCGCCCCTACGAGCAGAAATGTCTCCGAAGACTGAACTGAATAATAGGGGCGAAGGATAAGGAATGCCCAAGAGTGGGCTGAACTTTACTCCTTTTGCCGAATCGCAAAACAGAAAACCCTTCTTGAGCCAGCTGAGGTGCCCCGCTGTGGGAAGCCAAGTCTCAGTGATTACACCTGAAGCCTGGAATAGCTTGCTAGCAAAGGGTGTGTGTGTATCTTATATGAACAGACTACTTGTGTATGCAGTTAACAAGGTAGCAAGCATCACCCGAAACTCTCCTCCGGAGGTTTACCGGGAATAACTGTAGCAGACTCAGACGGAACTCGGTATACAATCAAATTACATTTAATTCCAGTTGAAGTGCATAAGAATACAACACTACAACCGGACAATGAAATACAAGTTACATACCTAAAATAGTTCACGTTCTGAAATCCTTCAGCCTACCAAAAACTACAATTATCCTAGTGATCTAAACACACAGCTAGGGCAAAAAGCTTGCCCAGAGAATCGGTTTACGATTAGAACTCAACTCACAAGTCTAACAACAGAGCAATTTAACCTTCGCGCCCAGGTGATCCCCAAACTCCTCCCCCGTTGCATGACAAATGGTGATCACTTCACTTCAACAGAGTTAGAACAAACAGGCTTGGCACCCCCACATACATAATTAAATTATGCACAGTCTTGCTGGCGCTAGCCTTAGTAGAACAAATAGAACAGTGTTATAACACTTACATGAAATTGAAATGTCCCCTCCGAGTGGGGAAAACATAGGTTTCCTGTGGAACCGCCGTACTGGCGCAAATACTATTACAAAAGAACGGGCCTCACACATTTACATGATATTGAACCTCCAACATTCTGGCCAGCCAACTAGAATAGTTATCTGTAAAGAAACAACATGCCTTGTGCAACCCAATGTGGAGATAGTCATTATTTGGTCCTGAGAACAATATTGATTTCCCACTACACCACGAGACCAGGGGTATTCTGGTAAAGGCGCCAGGACATCCCCAATCCCTCCCTTCTCAGAGCCTGGTTGTGGTTTCGGGGGGGTCCTTGCATGGTTGGGGATGCGCCTTTGGGGGGGGGGGTTTAACGGTGCCTCCTCTTGGATTTTTCAGGGTGGCCCGTTCCATGTTTTATGTACTGTTTAAACTGGACTGTGTGACATAATTCATCTATCAATCAATCCCTTCGTTCACACACACCAGGTTCTTGTTTGTACTTACACGTTTCTGTGTTTGTGAGAATGTACTGTCAGTCATTGTCTTTTTAGGTTTCTTTTAGGTGTAGCGTTGCTTGTTTGTATTATATTATTTAGACTATGAAGTCATTTTGCTTTTTGGAAGGTGTTACCATATTAAAACATTGTTTACGTCTACCTCCTCATTTCACACACAAATCGTTACAGATTTAAAAACAAATTTAGAATAACAATTTACAGTAAAATTCTCAATCAACAACTTTTTCAACTGTGTTACAGGCTCTGTGGTCTTTAACTTAATATCTTCCTGCAGAACTAAATTTTACCTGTTTCAGAATGATTTCGAGGCATCTCTAATACTATCTTGTGAGCGTGTGCTCTTTCTCTAGTAAATTTTTTTTTAAGGAGAGATAATCAGGTAGTTTCTGTATGACAGCGATATAGACAAACATTCTGGAAGACAATGAACAGCCAACAGAAGAGTATAAAAAACAACAGTATGTACAGAACCTAGATATGCAAAGTTTATATATTTTGATGGTATGATTATAATCTGAAGAATAATCACAGTTTCACGACTATTTGCATTCATTTATTTCACAAAACTACGGATGTATAAAATCATGAGCATTCTTTAATTAGAGGTTTTATTGTACAACATTTCTTTGATGGCTTTTGGTTTTAACAGTTGCTGCCTTTCAAAACAGAAATCATACAGTTACCAAATAATACAGTACAAAATAAAATAAATAAATAAATAAATAAAAAGTCAACAAAAAGTCCATCATTATTTCCCTTTCCTCAACACTGCATAAACAATCTGCATTTCCATAAACAAATGAAATATGTAATCAGATGAAAATACAGCATTTTGGTATTTGTTCAGATTGCAGGATCAGCAAGAGCTTTTACCCCAGTGTGGTCTGTGCACCACGGCTTTACACATTGAAGCCCAATCCAGAATGATGAGGTGCTGCTAAGTTTAAATAAAGAATTCTGATATACACCTTAATTACTTACTTCAAAGAGGCCTCATGGTTGAATTGTAAATATGTTCACCAGAGCATAATTCACAACAAGTGAGCAGGAGCTTTGATAGATGCTACTGAAAACATTGATGCAAGTTATTGGTAATAAGCTATTTGTATATATTTCCATATTCTGCCCTCTTGTATAGATTTGTGAAAATGAACATATGAACAGTGACAGACATTTTGCCTGAAAACAGCATTTAAAAATAATTTCTAGAAAGTTAATCACAGCTATTCGTATGGTTTTGTAAAAACGAACAACCATATTCTGGCCACGTATAGATTTGTAAAAATTAACCTAAGTTTCTTTTACTGTTTTTGAATGAATGAAAGATAAACATTTAAAACAACATCAACTGTGAACTGATTTGGGGTGTGTTTTTTGGTGTGTGCGTGTGTGTGTGAGAGAGAGAGAGAGAGAGAGAGAGAGAGAGAGAGAGAGAGAGACAGAGACAGAGACAGAGACAGAGACAGAGACAGAGACAGAGACAGAGACAGAGACAGAGACAGAGACAGAGCAAGTTGTATGTTTACTTTCAAACACAGATCAATTGTTCTCTGTGAGGCATTAGTGTGTGATTGCGATGATGGCCTATTTGCCCTGAATCTCATAATGAGCGGGGTCAAAGGTCAGTCATAGCAGTCATCAGTCAATAGGATGATGAGTTCTGGATGGATGGAGTATTGATTACCCTGCCTGACTCGCCTCAACTGAACACTGTTTTATTTGACCTTACATAGATCTCTCTTTACCAGAACATATGGATCTATGCGTTTCTATAATTGAAATGCTATGCATCTATTTAATTTAATACAACTATGTGGACCAGGGGTTCCCAAACCTCTCCTCGGGCCTCCCCATACAGGCCATGTTTTTGTTTTAACCATGAAATGACACACCTGATTAAATCAATCAAAGTGTAGTTGACTAATTGAATCAGGTGTGCTAGTTTATGGTTAAAACAAAAACTTGGCATGTCTGGGAAGGCCCGAGGAGAGATTTGGGAACCCTTGCTGTAGACAATGCAGGACAGGCACACGGGAACCTATTTTTGACCAGGGGTGCTGAATAACAAATAATGGATGTCTGACTATTTCTCCCCCCAGGAAATGTTTCAGATTTTGACAGCTAAATACGTAATTTTAGCACAAGGTATGGGTGAGAGTGAGAAGTTTTTGAAAAGTCCTGGGCCACAAATTCCACTGTTCCACAATTACACTCACCTAAAGGATTATTAGGAACACCTGTTCAATTTCTCATTAATGCAATTATATACACAACCAATTACATCGCAGTTGCTTCAATGCATTTAAGGGTGTGGTCCTGGTCAAGACAATCTGCTGAACTCCAAACTGAATGTCAGAGTGGGAAATAAAGGTGATCTAAGCAATTTTGAGCGTGGCATGGTTGTTGGTGCCAGACGGGCCGGTCTGAGTATTTCACAATCTGCTCAGTTACTGGGATTTTCACGCACAACCATTTCTAGGGTTTACAAAGAATGGTGTGAAAAGGGAAAAACATCCAGTATGCGGCAGTCCTGTGGGCGAAAATGCCTTGTTGATGCTAGAGGTC
>JACXGM010032019.1:0-12777 GCA_016801145.1 Umbra pygmaea
CGTGCATGCAAGCATGCGTGCGCGTGTAGGGTGCCTTTTTTACTTGAGCCCCCAAAATGTCTGTGCACGTCCCTGGTTATTACCCAGTGTGCTTGAATTGTCTCAATGTTTAATTGTTTTATTTCATGTGAATACTAGTTTACTAAATGAGTAACTTAGTATTTGAAGTAATGCAGGAAGTGCACATTTAGTTTCCATGCTTATTGTGTTTCCACAACAGTGTTAGTGAGTGAATCTACTGAAATGGCCACCATCTTGGTGGAGTGTCTTGTGTAAGATGAGAAAGCAGAGGTTAAGTCATGATTGTAAAAAAACACTGGCTATCTGTACATCTTTGCCAAAGGCAAACCAGTATAGAAGGCATCAATAAATTGTTGGGGAGGGTCATGCCTCTTTTCCCAATAATTTTGGAGGGTCATAGAAAAATGTATTGCTGGCGAAGGGAGGGTCAGGTCTATTTTGACTAAAGATCCCCAAACTCCACCGGTAGCCCCTTAAATAAATAAAGAATAGTCCCTAAGGGGGTTGAATCATTTTGAGACTGGAGAAGTCATTATGACTTGCATTTTCAGTTGGACTTGGGGAAACCACTTAATGCATTCATTGTGAGTGGTTTGAATTGAGAAACTTTGACAATAACATACAATTATCACAAATCAGTCCATCTTAAACCTAGATAACAAAGAATAACACGGCCTTGGGTTTTCCAATGCTATGTGGCTGCAAAGGACGTAGTAGCACATGTACTGCTGCAGCATGGGTCTGAATCTGGGCCTTTTAATGAGAAATGTTCTGATATATGTTCTAATAACAACACTGCCTCTACTGATTTAAAATTTGTAGCAAATTTTTAAACATTTTTTCTTGAATACTGGGGGAGCAATTTGTCTTTTTCTCAATGCTAAACACTAAACACAAAGTTTTTTAGGTTACAAGGTTTAAGATGTTGCCAACTGAATATTTGTTCCACCTGAATGTTTGTTATCATTGAAGAGGTTATATTCTGTTCTCTGTGTTGTTTTCGTCATTAGAGGTTTATAAAGGAAATCAAATGCTTATGTATTTAATTCCCTGCTGAACACAACCCAGCACACAGTGCTCGCCCCGTTCTTGCTTTGCAACGCAGTCTGCAGACTTTAGTTGTGCTCTTAAACCTGGCAAGGAGAAAAACAACTGTGTGTTGCCACAGCAACCGGTTTACAGCAGAATGGAAAGTAGGAACTCCAAGGGGGGCTTTTTCCACAGCCAACAGATCCTCAAGCCTGGAGCCAAAGGATGCAATGACAAGCGAGCAAGCACAGACGTACAGTATCATAGCACTGAGAGTTCCTCTATACCTGATGCCAATATCTGTCCTTGTTTTGTCCATGTTCTGATTGTGCTCTCAATTCTAGACAGTTGTAAACAGGTAGTTTTACATTTTTTTGCTAGTCTCTTTTCCTTAGTGAGGAACCTAATACAAAACACAATACCTCAGAAGGTTGGTAAATGTATGCCTGGGTCATCTTTATATTCAACAAATATACATACTGAATAGGAGTGATATGTGCCATTAGCGTTACAAATATTGCATTGTAAAAGTACACACTTCCTGCACTGATTGCATACAAACAAACAATTAATCAAGTAAATACTTTAAAAAGCAGCAAGATATCCACATGAATGTGGATCCTCTTGATCTGGACACAAAAGCCACATTAATTCAAGATGAAGCCAGGGCTATAAATATACTTAAACAGCATTGGTAAGAAAAAGGTTTTTCTCAATTCAATCAAAACAGCATTGCAGTCAAGAGCGCAGGTTTGTGTTGCAGTCTTGGGTGTTGTAAACTTTCAAATCAACCTTACATGTTATGAGATATATTTTGGTGTATTGCATGCTTTAAATGATGCAGGAAATAGGAAATACATATAACAGAGTGTGAATAAATAGCAGCGGTATGCATGTACTGGAATAAGTGGATTCTATTTGTTAAATAATTGTTTTGCGTTGAATTTCCCAATTACGGTACATTCTTTTTTCCAAACATACTCATTATTCCTGGGTTTTGTGGTTAACCCTCCTAGATATCTTAAGATGAATGCACTTACTGTAACTTACTCTGGATTACAGTGCCTGCTAAATTACAAAAATGTAAGTGACACATTGCCTTGTCCAATCAGAACAACGCACCCTGCATCTAGGTCAGAATTAGATTTTCAAGATCACACAAAGCAATTGTGTGCTTTGGATAGATCCCTTTACTGCCATCTACTGGTTGAGTTATGATACAACATTTTGTTTAGCCAATAAGCAAGACATCATGTTGGGGTTGTTCAGCTGTTTAAGCCAGTTGTTCTCAAACCTCTCATTGGGACCCGATCAGATGAATTTCAGAGCTAGCACACTTGGATTACCTATTCATCAAGCCATTCAAAGCTTCAGATGAGCTAGATCAAGTCTGTCATTACACAAGCTTTTCAATGTTCATCCAATAAGTTCTGTGGTTTTTCTGTACCTGTGACAAATAAACTGGAAACTGAAAACATACACAGAATCCCTGCATTGAAGACTGCCACAAGGATGTAACTCAAACATAACGGTCTTGATGGCTCACAGTGGCTCTGTGCAAACTACATTCTCAGTGGAAAGGAATTACACTCACCTAAAGGATTATTTGGAACACCCATTCAATTTCTCATTAATGCAATTATCTACTCAACCAATCACATGGCAGTTGCTTCAATGCATTTAGGGGTGTGGTCCTGGTCAAGACAATCTCCTGAACTCTAAACTGAATGTCAGAATGGGAAAGAAAGGTGATTTAAGTAATTTTGAGCATGGCATGGTTGTTGGTGCCAGACGGGCTGAGTATTTCACAATCTGCTCAGTTACTGGGATTTTCACATGCAACCATTTCTAGGGTTTACAAAGAATGGTGTGAAAAGGGAAAAACATCCAGTATGCGGCAGTCCTGTGGGCGAAAATGCAAGTTGCGGATTACCGCAGCATAATAGTGGTGCACTGTATACATTATAGCTTGACTAGTAGTCATACCAGCAGTGGAAACCAGATTTGTGTTCATATTGCATGTAAATGGGAACTTTTTTAAATTATCTGAAACTTCTTCCATTCCAAAATATTGTGTTTCCTATTGGACAATTCAAAGTATTAACTGATTGTTTTTTAACCAGTTTTCCATTTGGTCCTAATAAACGTGAGTGGAAACACGAAGCTGGGACCACTCTAAAAGGGTAGCCACAGTCAACAGATTTTGCGACTCAAGATATTAACCAAAGTAATCTGTCAAATTTATTACTAATTGGAGTCCAATCTATAACCAGACACTCTTGAAAGCTGATTTTCTACCACATTTTGCCTTCTGTTATGACCTGGATGTTGACTAAGTAGAGTTTCAGGGTCTGTCTTGCTTTCCTGCAAGCCATTCCTATATGGAAAAGAATCGTTCAAAATAAAATAAATAATAATAAATTATTTATAATAAATAAATAAAACTGTATCTACCCATATCCCCTGGTTGTACTTCATGCATTAATACAATCTCTAGCTGTTTGGAGGAAATTAAATCCTGGATGGCAGCAAATTTTCTCCAGTTGAATGCCAAGAAAACTGAGATGATTTTATTTGGACCCCTCACCCATACAAAAAACCTGAGCAATGCCCTTAACCCTTCGTCATCAAATTTCCAGAGTGAGGTCAGAAACCTAGGTGTCCTCTTTGACAGTTCTCTCAATTGTAATAATCATGTCAGCGCTGTTGTTAAAGGTAGCTTTTATCAGCTTAGAACTAAGCTGAAATCCTTTTTATCTAAGAATGATCTGGAAACAATCATTCATACTTTTATTACTTCACGTTTAGACTACTGCAACTCACTATACACAGGCTTAACCCAATATAATATAAACTGACTCCAATTGGTACAGAACGCTGCTGCAAGGCTCCTCACTGGCAACAGAAAGTACGACCACATAACTCCTGTTTTAGCTGAGCTTCATTGGTTGCCCGTTAAATTCAGAATTGATATTAAAAGCTGTCCATGGTCAAGCCCCTTCATATATTTCTGATCTCCTCTCCACTTACCGTACCACCAGGTCACTCAGGTCCTCAACCCAACAACTCCTTGTCACCCGTCAGACTCATCTAAAAACCAGAGGGGACCGAGCCTTTTCTGTAGTGGCCCCCAAACTCTGGAATTCCCTTCCACCCCATATCAAATCATGCAAATCAATTGTCAGTTTTAAGTCAAACCTTAAGACGCACTTTACTCTCTTGCTTTTAATTCACTATGATTCTTGTTGTTATTTCTCTATTGTCACATTGTTATGTGAAAACAAATGAAGGGAACACTTAAACAACACAATGTAACTCCAAGTCAATCACACTTCTGTGAAATCACACTGTCCACTCAGGAAGCAACACTGATTGACAATCAATTTCACATGCTGTTGTGCAAATGGAACAGACAACAGGTGGAAATTACAGGCAATTAGCAAGACACCCTCAATAAAAGAGTGGTTCTGCAGGTGGTGACCACACAAGTGGCTCAGGTAGTGCAGCTCATCCAGGACGGCACATCAATGCAAGCTGTGGCAAAAAGGTTTGCTGTGTCTGTCAGCGTAGTGTCCAGAGCATGGAGGTGCTACCAGGAGACAGACCAGTACATCAGGAGATGTAAAGGAGGCCGTAGGAGGGCAACAACCCAGCAGCAGGACCGCTCCGCCTTTGTGCAAGGAGGAGCAGGAGGAGCACTGCCAGAGCCCTGCAAAATGACATCCAGCAGGCCACAAATGTGCATGTGTCCACTCAAACAGTCAGAAACAGACTCCATGAGGGAGGTATGAGGGCCCGACGTCCACAGGTTGGGGTTGTGCTTACAGCCCAACACTGTGCAGGATGTTTGGCATTTGCCCGAGAACACCAAGATTGGCAAATTCACCACTGGCGCCCTTTGCTCTTCACAGATGAAACCAGGTTCTCACTGAGCACATGTGACATACTTGACAGAGTCTGGAGATGCCGTGGAGAACGTTCTGCTGCCTGCAACATCCTCCAGCATGATCGGTTTGGCGGTGGGTCAGTAATGGTGTGGGGTGACAATTCTTTGGGGGGCCGCACAGCCCTCCATGTGCTCGCCAGAGGTAGCCTTAATGCCATTAGGTACCGAGATGAGATCCTCAGACCCCATGTGAGCACATATGCTGGTGCGGTTGGCCCTGGGTTCCTCCTAATGCAAGACAATGCTAGACCTCATGTGGCTGAAGTGTGTCAGCAGTTCCTGCAAGAGGAAGGCATTGATGCTATGGACTGGCCCGCCCGTTTCCCAGACCTGAATCCGATTGAGCACATCTGGGACATCATGTCTCGCTCCATCCACCAACGCCACGTTGCAACACAGACTGTCCAGGCGTTGGCGGATGCTTTAGTCCAGGTCTGGGAGGACATCCCTCAGGAGACCATCCTTCACCTCATCAGGAGCATTCCCAGGCGTTGTAGCCCATGGAGCCCAATTTCATTCAGACAGTGACGGTGCGACTTGATGCGTCGACTGGGATCTGTTTGGAAGTTTTCCTTAGTTCTAATTCCACCCTTCAAACAATCCTTCTCTTCATTTGTCAATTTTCCTCTTGCGTCCACGTCCAGAAATGTAGGCTACAGTCCCATTAAACTTATTAATAATATTGGCAACAGTTCTCACTGGAACCAACAAGCTTTTTAAAAATGGTCCTGTAGCCTTTCACTGACCATACTTGACTATTACAATTTTTCTAACCTCCTTAGACCAATCTCTGGTTTTCCTTCTCTTTTCCATGTTCCATGTGATACACTTTACACAGTGACACAAAAACCAGAATGACATTTTTCTCTACATAAACTGGCTGAATGAGTGATTATGCGATTCAATTATTAAAACTATTTAAAAGAGAATGGTCTGTTTGTGGTGTCGCTAATATACAATTATTTCATATATCAATAATATTTTCCAGGCCATTTTAGAATGTCTTTATAGAATGAACAAGAATTCAGTTCTTCTTACAGCTTTTTGGTTTTGTTCCACTGTAAACCAAATACACGCATGAATGGATGACAAATTATCTTTTCATTTTAAAGCTTTTCAGTGAGAATGGTGTGTTTGTAAAAAAATGCAGGGGTACCAAGTCTTTTGGCCACATCTGTTTATCCCCTGCCAGCCCTGGCTTTTCTGGCATCGGGATTGATAAGAAGTAAATGAGCACAACTTGTGTGACTGCGAGGGACAGGAAATCTCCAGGTTCACCACATCCAAAATGTGCTTGATTTGATGGAGATCTGGGGACTGTTGTCATAATGGGATGGACATGGTCAGCAACAATACTCAGGTAGGCTGTGGTATTTAAAAAATGCTTAGGGGCCCAAAGTGTCCCAAGAAAATATCACCCACACCATTACGCCAGCACACCAGCCTAAAACGTTGACACAAGGCAGGATGGTTTTTCAGGAATATCCCAGTATATCAGCACTTTCTGAAACAAGGGTTAAATAGTCAGTCCAAAATTGGGGGGGACAATGTCAGAGACAGTTGTGGGAATGGGAACTAATGTGTTGGCTCCTGTACACATATAAATTTAGTGGGAATAATAGTAAATACATGACATTTAATGTGTAAAAAATGTATCAGGCCTGTACACAACCAGGCATTATGTTCTTATTTGATTGTAAAGCAAACATTAGACTATCTCTATAATGATTCCAGCATAAGCATAAACTATTTAGTCTCAATTGATTGACAAGCAGTCAATCAGCTCTAAATTCTCACCGGCCACGTTATTAGGTACACCTTTTCAACTGCTCATCAATGCAAATATATAATCAGCCAATCATGTGGCAGTAACTCGATGCATTTACTCATGTAGATATGGTCAAGGTGATCTGCTGAAGTTCAAACCAAGCATCAGAATGGGGAAGAAATATGATTTAAGTAATTTTGAACGTGGTCTGGTTATTGGTGCCAAACGGGCTGGTTTGAGTATTTCAGAAACTGCTGATCTACTGGGATATGTGTTTACAGATAATGGTCAGAAAAAGAAAAAATATGAAGTGAGTGGCAGTTCTCTGGGAAAAAAAAGCCTTGTTGATGGCAAAGGTCAGAGGAGAATTGCCAGATTGGTTCGAGCTGATAGAAAGGCAACAGTAACTCAAATAACCACTCATTACAACCAAGATATGCAGAGCATCTCTGAATGCACAACACATTGAACATTGAAGCAGATGGACTACAGCAGCAGGAAACTGAGACTACAATTTGCATGGGCCAACCAAACTTGGAAAATTGCTGGAAAATTCAGAAGGTAGGGTCAGAATTTTGAGTCAAAAACTGCCTATTTCATGCTGGTGTTGGTTTTCGGGATATTTTCTTGGCACACATTGGGCCCCTTAGTACCAATGGAGTATTGTTCATATGACACAGCCTACCTGAGTATTATTGCTAATCATGTCCATCCCTTTATGACCTCAGTGTACCCACCTTCTAATGGCTACTTCCAGCAGGATAACAGGCCATGTCACAAAGCTCTTAGGTATTAGCAAGGTGTACCTAATGAAGGTGAGTGTATACCAACTGTGTTTTTTGTAATGTACAATTAAGTCTCATGCATAGCTTTGTCATATGGAAAACAACAGATTGTAGGCCAGTAATCTACTTACCATGGAAAAACTTGAACACTGAGAACCATAACACATGTTACACTACACAGGTCTAGAGGGCGTTTCTGTATTATAAACAGGATTGTCTGATAGCCATGGTATATGAGACTGTATACCATGGGTATAAAATCACATCAAATTTGAATTCTCTAAACACATTGGATACTGGTTCATAAAAGCAATAAAGCATGTTGGGGTTTTATTTATATATTACCAATATACCATGGTTAAACGCTGTCTCCAGGCACTCCGCAATGCATCATGCCTTTGAACGGCTCTCAGCAGGGGTATACCTGTGCCTTATAGCTGTATATTTTTTATCACTCACCTCAGCATCTAATCTACTGTCCCTCACATCTGACTCTTTTACTGACTCTTCCTGGACATCCCCTCTGAGAAAAGCAGTTCAGAGTAATTAATGCCAGTAGGGTGTCCTGTATTACAGAACATGCAAAGAAAGGATGTCAGCTGCTGCTGTTATTCTCCTGTCGATTATTGTCATGCACTGCTGTAAAATTCAATGGCAACTAAATTCCAGGTGAATGAAAATTATGAACGAAAGAACAAATGTCAGAGTTGTCTGATTTCTAGCGTTTGATCCCCCAATTCAAAATATAGAAAAGTGGCACAAGACGCTAGCTCAGATCTGGGATGAATGGGACTTAAGCTGTAACCTCCCAGAAAGCCTGGCTATCTGACGATAAAGGCTACAATACTGTTCTGTACAGGCTTACTGACTTCTAGCTAGCCTGTATTGGATATTAGTTGTCTGTCTGTGGCTAGCTTGTCAAACGTCGGATTCATCCAGGCTGTATTGTAATTAAATAAATATTGAAATCAAATTTTTAACTACTAGTACAAGTCAAAATTCAAGTTAAAGCACCAGTCATTATCTTTGAAGTCAGCAAACTGTGGGTATTTACCATCCATAAACAAGGCGAAACAAGGTATGTCTAATAGGCCGGGAGCCAGGTCCACTCCTCAGGATGTTTTTTGCTACCTTTATTTCACTATTATTTCCTATTATTTTATACCTTGGGCCATCACAAGTTGATAATGACCACCCCCAACTCGGCCCCGTTTGGTCTCAGGGGCCAAAAAACGCCCTTTTTGGGAAATGCTTTTGGCGGAATGATGCAGTTGTGAATATTAAGGTCCTGCAGCTACATAAATGGTCATATGACCCTAGGATTTTGCATGGTGTATCCTGACACACAGGGGAAACTAACAGAAACAAGATTCTGGGGATTGCTGCCTTTTTATCACCCTCAACATACCCCAAAAGCCTAAAAAATGTCTGTCCGCCTGAAAAATTGTCATCAAAAGTGATCATTTTCAAGCATTTTATTATACATATCACTGCGTCAAATGTACATGGAAAACCCCCCAAGGTTATAAGCTTCCATTTAAGTCCAAGGTGACCTTTCTATCTAGAGGATTACAGCTGGTATAACCAAAGTTCTCTACTGCACCTCAAATCGGAGAAAACAGAACTTTCAAGCATTACCATTCTATATAGGAGTAAGCATATTTTTTGAAAATGAACAATACCTTAAACAAGAGTTGAGAAATGACTTATGTACTGCTATATTATATGAAGTGAAATTAAATGGCTGAAAAGTGAGTATTGTTATGCCCCTAGGTGGACTGGGGTCAGGGTGCAACATAGGGTACATTCACAAAATCAATTAACCAAATGTGAGATTTATTAAATTCCACAAAGTCCTCGCAACACAAGGAAAAAGATGACTCTAGTGTGCAGTCAGTTGTCAAAAAGCCAACCTTCAATAGAGTAGGTGTTAGTAAACTTCTGTACAGGTAAATGTTCTTTACAGCTAAATGGCAAAACGAAAATACAGCTCGAACATAAAATATAAAACATTTATTTGGTTCTTATATCTTTTTGCTGTTTATCCATGCTGTATTTGACGGCTGGTTATTTAGTGTATTGTATTAGTATATTCACTCCCCTAAAGGATTATTAGGAATACCTGTTCAATTTCTCCTTAATGCAATGATCTATTCAACCAATCACATGGCAGTTGCTTCAATGCATTTAGGGGTGTGGTCCTGGTCAAGACAATCTCCTGAAATCCAAACTGAATATCCGAATGGGAAAGAAAGGTGATTTAAGCAATTTTGAGCATGGTTGTTGGTGCCAGACGGGCCGGTCTGAGTATTTCACAGTCTGCTCAGTTACTGGGATTTTCACGCACAACCATTTCTAGGGTTTACAAAGAATGGTGTGAAAAGGGAAAATCATCCAGTATGCGGCAGTCCTGTGGGTGAAAATGCCTTGTTGAGGATAGAGGTCAGAGGAGAATGGGCCGACTGCTTCAAGCTGATAGAAGGGCAACTTTGACTGAAATAACCACTTGTTACAACCGAGGTAGGCAGCAAAGCATTTGTGAAGCCACAACACGCACAACCTTGAGGCAGATGGGCTACAACAGCAGAAAACCCCACCGGGTGCCACTCATCTCCACTACAAATAGGATAAAGAGGCTACAATTTGCATTAGCACACCAAAATTGGACAGTTGAAGATTGGAAAAATGTTGCCTGGTCTGATAAGTCTCAATTTCTGTTGAGACATTCAGATGGTAGAGTCTGAATTTGGCGTAAACAGAATGAGAACATGGATCCATCATGCCTTGTTACCACTGTGCAGGCTGGTGGTGGTGGTGTAATGGTTTGGGGGATGTCCGCCTGACAAATTGTCATCAAAAGTGATCATTTTCAAGCATTTTATTATACATATCACTGCCTCAAATGTACATGGAAAACTTCCCATGTTTATAAGTTTCCATTTAAGTCCAAGGTGACCTTTCTATCTAGAGGATTACAGCTGGTATAACCAAAGTTCTCTACTGCACCTCAAATCGCAGAAAACAGAACTTTCAAGCATTACCATTCCATGTGGGATTAAGTATATTTTTTGCAAATGAACAATACCTTAAAAAAGAGTTGAGACATGACTTATGTACTGCTATGATATATGAAGTCAACTGCATGAAAAGTGAATATTGTTATGCCCCTAGGTGGACTGGGGTCAGGGTGTAAGATATAACATTGGTTACACACATAAACACACTAAACAACCAACATATTAATGCAAATATCTGAAGTGAAAGCTCTGTTACAAAATATGTTATTGTGTATCATTGCACATTTTTAAGTGGTTATATGGAAATCCTGGAGGTTTCTTAGTGGGTATACTGCGTATACCTGCATATCACTTATACTACACCACTGCACTAACCAACCAACACCCTAAGCCTTAATGTCACATCCTGAAGTTATTCAGCAAAGACAATTTGAAGGTAAGTTGATCACTGTAAGTTGTCACTGTTATAAATATACTGATTTTATGATGGTTGTCATTAGGGCTGCACACTTTTTAATCACGATCACAATTTTGGCTTCCCGAGAACAAATTTGCATGATCGAGCGATATTTAACCCTTCAAAGATGTGCAATTATCTCGCACAGGCTAGCAACTAAGTCTTGGTACAATTGAAAAGCAGAAGATCAGATGAAAATAATGAGTGGTGGATCATCTCTGTGGTTTACACACAGCCAGAGCTATGCGCCTCAAATTAGGTCATGTTTTTTAGATGGTCGTTTTTTTTACTCAACACATTACAGACAGGAGGTAGGTAGCGTAAATAACAAAATAACAACTCTGCAATGATGCAGGACATCATCCTGCACAAGACCATCAATTTTTGGAAAAGAAAATAGTTGCGATTTCAAAAATGTATAGAAATATAGTGAGAAAGGTGTGCTGTATTTTGATGTTGACTTGTTTGTATGGCTTCCAAGCTTTGCACACTGGTCCTGGAGCCCAGGGGTCTTGACAATATACACAGAAAAGCCTTATTCATCATGCTTTTACACATATTGTAAAAAACAAGAAAATATACACACATTCTTTAGTTTTTTTATTTATTCTTTAAGAAGGTTCAATGAATTTTGGTGAATAAGAGGAACCCTTTTATTTTGATGAACATATTTGTACATTAGCAGGAATGTAGCACAACTAGGATGTGAAAGCACTTCTAATTAGCCTATGTGACAAGAAAATTTGTTTTGGTTAAAATCAACAAATTATCGTGATAATTAATTGTGATCTCAATATTGGTCTAAATAATTGTAATAATCATTTTGGCCATAATCGTGCAGCCCTAGTTGTCATCAATGTACACTGCTCAAAAAAATAAAGGGAACACTATAGGATAACACATATCTTACTATGATCTGAATGAATGAATACTTTCGTCTTTACATAGTTGAATGTGCAGACAACAAAATCACACAAAAATGATCAATAGAAATCAAATTTATCAACCCATGGAGGTCTGGATATGTAGTCACATTCAAAATCAAAGTGGAAAACCACATTACAGGCTGATCCAACTTTGATGTAATGTCCTTAAAACAAGTCAAAATGAGGCTCAGTAGTGTGTGTGGCCTCCACGTGCCCGTATGACCTCCCTAAAACACCTGGGCATGCTACTGATGGGTTCAGATGGGTTCCTGAGGGATGTCCTCCCAGACCTGGACTAAAGCATCCGCCAACTCCTGGACAGTCTGTGGTGCAACGTGGCGTTGGTGGATGGAGCGAGACATGATGTCCCAGATGTGCTCAATCAGATTCAGGTCGGGGGAACGGGCGTGCCAGTCCATAGCATCAATGCCTTCCTCTTGCAGGAACTGCTGACACAGTCCAGCCACATGAGGTCTAGCATTGTCTTGCATTAGGAGGAACCCAGTGCCAACCGCACCAGCATATGGCCTCACAAGGGGTCTGAGGATCTAATCTCGGTACCTAATGGCAGTCAGGCTACCTCTGCGGCCCCCCAAAGAAATGCCACCCCACAAATGTACTGACCCACTGCCAAACCGGTCATGCTGGAGGATGTTGCAGGCAGCAGAACGTTCTCCTCTGTCACGTCTGTCACATTTAGAACATTTAGAATCCAACAGCACACTCTCTGCTATGCAATCAGGTTTCCGCGCTGGCCATGGCGGCACCTCTGCCACACTCAAGGTAATAAACGATATCACAAATGCCATTGATAAAAGACACTACTGT
>JACXGM010032021.1:0-12776 GCA_016801145.1 Umbra pygmaea
GCCTACTTTTGCGTTCATTTGATTGAATATTGTTTCTGAAATCGTATAGACTAAGTAAAAAAAGTAATTTTAAAGCTTGTTAATGATTTCAATGTATTTAAATGAGAAACAAAAAAATTGGGCGGTTTTTTGTGCATTCTCGCGGTTTTTGACGAGGTTTTGGGCTGGAAAACCTGGCTGGCATCTGGCAACACTGACCAGAAGTGTCAATCCCTTCACTTTGGCAGCACGAGGTAACATTTCCTAGGAAAGATAAGATCGGTGCCATAGAGCAGTCACAAGGGTTATAAATTATGCCGGTCGCTTCGTTTGTCTGTTGCGTATAATACTATGCTGTAGCCTTCGTCTTTTGTGTTTTTATCGTAAGTACTCAATTCATATTACTCCAGCCTAGTTTTTAAACGCTGCGGTTCGAACTCAGTTATTAGGACATATCAACACAACACTATTTTTGAATTGTATTGGATGTTGTGTGTATTCAGCATCGTAATCTGAACAAAAAACAAACAAACAAACAGCCAGCCCCTGAAGGAACACAGCACTACTTGAGCTGAAAACAACCAGATCATCCGCATACATCTCCAATCATACACCCAGTGTTACAACAACATTTCACAGTTGAATGTTTTTGTATGTGGCCCTACGCTAAAGTCAAGTAACGACGCTATAATATAAAAGACCGTTGCGGTGCTTTCGTCACTCCCTTATCCCTCCTACCAGTTCCTATGCCCACTTGACCAATGCAAATGCCAATAGCAAAACCGGTGTTGGGAGAGAGTAGTTAGTAGAACTGTTTAGAAGTGGACTGTTCCTATAACCACCTATGGTGGCCTCATGGTGGAGGTGAGCAAGCTATCAATATAAAGGGAGTTCTGTAGCAATACAGAATCTTTTAGCCTGGATAACCTTTTTTACTGTTATTGTCAGTAAAAAGAATGAAACATTATATTGTTATGTTTTGTGCTTTACTGGTGAACAATTAAGGTGTAAATTAAAGGTTTGGGGTTTACTGTATTCTGTTGATGTTGAAATAAAAAAATATGGTATCGAAAAAAGTATCGTTAAGGAACCGGTATCGAAACTGAGGTATCGAAATTGGCACCGGATCAAAAGATTTTGAACGATGCCCAGCCCTAAATACCGGGAACATTCAAAGTCAATGAGAGCTTTTGCTTAAAATGTAGTGTGACAGATTTGAACCCTTTCTGCTGCAGTACATGCACACTGGAGGCAGCAGCTCTAAACCACACTAGGCTAGAGTGTATTTCAATGATGCCCTGAAAAGACTGTCTTTGACAGTGGTGAAAAGACACCATTGACTTGTCGGGTCATCGAAGTCCCCATCTTCAGAACAGGCCAAACTGAACAGTGGAACTAATCACAAAGTGGAAGTATGCGTTGTGGACGAAGACATTGAGATACCGTCCGGAACAGGTTCCAAGCCTAACCCGCTTCACCCCCTCTTGACAGAAGTTGTGAACGGGAACAGTGGGCTCTTTTCTTCCAGTCTATTGTGGAGTGTGTAGAACAGAGCTAATAACAGCTCAAAGCACCCATTGTTGCAGAGCAGGCTAATGATGGTGACACAACCACTCTCTCAGGAAACGAGTGAGTCACCCGGTCAACGCTAGTTATGTCACTGAATGGAATTCCTGACATAGGCCTGGCTGGTTCAATGAACGGTCTGGGCATCTAATTTGTGTTGGGTTAGCATTCAGCTGAGTAATATTTAAGAAGATAAATGTAATCGGATCAGCATACAAAATGGTTCTGTTGTCTCTGACACACAGGGGCGAAGAAATATGAAGTGCAAACCAGATATGAAACTGAGGTAAAAATGCTTCAGAATCAGCCCCAACCAGAGCCAGGGACTGGCCTGTGTTAGCAGGCTATATCATTCTTCATTTGTTTTAATCTCCACCCAGAAATAAAGTGGAATGATGCAACTTTCTCGGTGAGGACATGGAGCTCACTCCTGCGGCTGAGTGTCAAATGGCAAGAGGCCAAACACACCCCTGTATTCCAGGCTCTCTGTGGGAATATTGAGACATCTCAGAGGTAGGATCACAGATGAAGAACTGAAGAGGTTGGTTGAACTCTTTCCAAAATTACAATTAGACGCCATCGCCATGCCAACAAGATCTTTGCCAAAGTGGGCCAGTGAAGACATGATGTTCTTTCTCCCTTCAGCACATGTAAACATTGCACTGATGTGGACACTTAAGAAATTCCTAGATGATGAGCACATTCTGCTTATTGTACATCACCGGAAAAATATATTGTAAAAGTAATTACACAGAAAGCCTAGCAAAAACTGACGAAATCCACAAATAAAATCGCACAAAAGCCCAACATATGGACAGAAACTTAACCATTACTTTTAACTATAGCATGATTTCTTTCCTTCATGTGAGTGCTTCCTTCATAGCTGTATGTTCTTTATATTGTTAAAATCATTGCTGTAAGAACAGGTTCCTACTAAAAATAACTTTTTAGTAAATAACTTTTTTCTAAAAATCAGTAAAAAACAATAATACATTTAAGATGTAATTTTCTATTGTTCTACAGTATCGGATGTCTAGGTATCAGCAAAAATAATTGACCCTCAGTTCACAACCAACCAAATGTGTTCAATTCCCAATAGGTCTAGGAAAAAATAAATATATAAATTAAATCACTGACCACTCAAAGTCTCTCTAGATAAAGAGTGTCTACTAAATAAATTTAAATTTAGCTTTTTCCTTCAGCCAATGGAGGGGAAAAAAACAATTGATTGGTTTCTCTAGATTTCAGACAGATCTCTTGTACGGGGTCTATTTGACTTTACTCAACTTGCCATCTCATTATCGGTTCTTTGGTTAGAGGCTGGTGTGGTTGCTGCTGAAAATGTTTTATATATACACAATAAATGTTGAGTGTATAAATGTGACTTAAAAAGAAATGAGGTGTTCTGGTGGATGCCACCTTAATATACAAATGAAATTATCCATAAAACCCCATGGATAAAAAAGAAATCCTGATAAAGCAGTGAGGAAAAAACACACAAAAAGAAACAGTCCATGGCAGTCAGCCTCAGGCTGCACGCGTCATGCCTTAAAATGCTTAAATCTCCCCAGAGAGTGACTGTCTGAGCTTGAAAAGGAGACAATATGGACCGCCTGCCAAGAGAGGAGGGGGAAGGCTGGAGCAGCACAGGCAGGGCTCATAATGAAGCAACAGACAGACAAGGAGCCAATGAGGGTGAAATGCTTTGCTTCTGCCCAGGTCCACATTGACAGGCACTGAGGATCCATCGCCTCATTGCCTTCACTCTAAAGAGACCTGCCATCTTGCCTGAGTGCTGTTGTTCATTAGCCAGATGAGCAGTTAGAGGATCATTGTGGTGATCTAGACCAGCAACATGAACTTACATGACAGTGACAGAAATAATTGTGAGCACCTGGTTCCATGATTCAATTCTAAAAATGTAGACTGTCAGCTGTGCAATGCACAAATCAATCATAAATAGCTCAACACAACAAATGCTTCAAGTGGTTTCACCAAATTCACCTGCAAATGCAACTGATAATGACTTCTCAGTCTCAAAATTATTCAACCCCTCTATAGTCAGCATCTTTATTACTTAGTAGAGCATTCTTTTGCTGTTATGTACTGCTGCAAACGAGATGTATAGACAGACACCAGCCTCTGGCAGCCTTCCTGAGGAAACTTAGCCCATTCTTTCTGTGCAATGGCCTCCAGTTCAGTCATATTCTTGGGTTTGCATGCTGTAACTGCCTTCTTCAAATCACATTAGAGATTTACAAATCAAGGTGACTGATGGACACTGTAGAATCTTCCAGGACATCTTCTGCAACCAAGCCCTGGTGGATTTTGAGGTATGATTGGGATCATTGTCCTGTTAAAGGTCCAATGACGCCCAAGCTTCAGCTTCCTCACAGACAGCATGACATTTTCTCCTAGAATTTCCTGATACTTCAAGGAATCCATCTTGCCTTCCACATGCTGCAGGTTTCCTGTGCTAGAGGAAAACATCCTCAGAGCATCACCGAGCCACCACCATGCAGGGCTTATAACTGCGACCATTTCTGTTCGACCTATGTAACAGCTATTTATTTATTTATTTATTTTTGTATGGTTATTTTTTGTGGTCACGTTCATTTTGGGGCATAATTATTTATTTTCATCATGTATTTAAACAGTAATGTGTATTCTAATAATACATTTCATAAAATGCTAGACTGGCCTGTGCGTTGAACACATCGTGTTGTTTTCAACCCTCACTGATTGGTGTAGTGGGCATTACCAAAGTATGCTATGCAACCTTCCGCAAATGAAAATACATCCAGAAACACAAATTTTGTTTTCCCAGCATCAGGCCAATCCATCTCACTAATTTGAGTACATCGGTTTCTCATTCAAAACTCTGTTTGTAGTTTTAAAATGATGTCACTGTATTATTTTCCGGACACTTACGGTGGCCAAGTTGGGAATTACCCAACATGCTGAGAAGGTGTCTTTACGGACAGCTGAATCAGCCAGTTGATCATTCAGTATTCCCCACTGAGAGACATGAGAATGACTGGTTTTAGTAACTTTCTCCGCCACACATACTCACTGCGTATAAATGAATAGGGGAGAGCATGTTTGATACGCAGAAGACTTTCTGGTTAACTTTGTTAACAATAAGAAGTTGGAACTTGGAAATTTAAATGGAATGTCATGGCCGATACAACTGCATTTTCAGAATGGAAGAAAATGTTTTTCTGCATTTCAGTCATTTTCTACATAAAAAACAGAGAATCCTGCGAAGAAATGTTGGCGTTTACCTTTGGCCAGGTCATGGATGCAAATGAGAATTAGTTCTCGAAGTCATCCCAACTGGTGAAATAAATCATTATTATTATTATTAGATTTGTGTCGCAAAGCAAAACCATTTCAGAACCACTTCTTGTAGATAAAGCCCAATATTGACACTTGCTGTAGAACAGAGAATGTCACTGCAATTTGAAAAAAAAACATATCATCCCATGCAGCACTGATTCAGTTTGAACTCTGGCAATGACCACTGACAAAACAAGGGATTCTGGTAGAAGCTGGTACGTATCGGCCTGGAGAATGTGCACTCCCTAGGTTTCTGCTGAAACTTCCTGGCAGATCAAGAGGTGTGATTCGAGGTGTGCTTAGAAGGCACTTGTAACACTGACAAGAAATGGTCTCAATATATTAATAATTTATTTGTTTCCCACCACATCACTATGTAACCATATGCGTGTGAATGTGGGCAACTCGATATGACCCCAGTTCAGTCACAACGACTATCCTTTCATAGGTTACATAATGATTTATTAACAACATTTATAAACAAAGATGTGCCGTGGGGGCAGGAGACTGGGGGAGCGTCAGAAAGACACTCAACACAGTGGGTAGGCAGGAAACGCTGCGCTGGAGATGACAAGGAAGAACCTAGTTTAAGACATCCCCTGTTTGTCTTTCTTTGTTTAAACCACAGCAGACTGCAGCCGTTCTCAGTCGAGAGAGTAGTTAAGGGCAAAAAAGAATAATGGATGTAGGAAGTGTGGCCCCCCAGCAAAGGAAACAGACTTCCAGGTCGATAGGCGCCCATGCTGATACTTGCCTGCCTCTCAGAGAAAACATCCTGTGACAGGATCCCAGGCGATTACATACAAACTCCTTGTATGTTTAGCTTGTAACCTAGAGGTCAGGGGTCATAGACTGAAATCCAAGCCCAAGAGTTATACGGTTTCTTAACGACATGTAACACAGATAAACCCCCCCCCCATATTCCTTGCATTACAAGCACCATGCACATCAACCATATAGCCTGGTCCAATCGAAAATATCCATACCTCAGTTATACGTTATCGTAAACTAAGACGCCTCAAACTAAAGAGTCTCTGATCTGACAACCAACAGTTTCTTGTTGACCTAATTTTGGTGCTGTGGAAAATCTGGTTGACATATTGGTAATTGGCATGCAACAAAACAACCAACAGATGTTGGTTTTCTTTGAAAAGTTAAAATGCCACTTTCCAGAGTGCTTGTTGATTTCATTCACAACATGAAAAAAAAATTGAATGTGAATTAATCATCAATTCCCCATTTTCATCACCATGGATCTGATCTTGATTATAATCTAATTAAAAACACACACAAACCACTCAAACAGCTACTGTAAGCCATGAATAAACAACAAGTTACAAATTGACGAGCAGTGCAATGCAACACTAGATGATTACAGATAAAGCAATGTCCGTGCATCAGCTTTTCTCCACGTGGGCATGTACAAACACAGAAGTCGACACAAGGGCAATAGCACCATACGTTAAGTAAACCACCAGGCCAATCCCAGTAAAACTTAATGGGTTTAATTACATGGTTCATCCATCTTTCCCTGATGTTTTCATCCAGAGGGGACATTGATAGATAGAGCACTGAAGTTGCCTAAGGCCGAGTGGCGCTGTTATCCGTCTTCCTCAGTCAGTCACACTCACGACCCACACAGGCGCACTTGAGAGTTTACAATTCCATAGCCCCAAAGAAAAAAAACAAGTGCTAATATCTTTGATGACACTAACTGAAGGAAGAACTTTAGCAACTCTGGAAAAATTTAACATTTGTGTAAACAGCATGGCAGTTGAGGTTAACATGAATATAAAGAACCATTCTAATCCCCCCTCAGGCACTCTCACCCATGCAGCTCCAGTTATCAAAGTGGCCTGTGCTCAGTGACAGATAATACCAGACTAGCGTCAGACAACACTGCAGCTGACAACAGGGCTCCCAACGACAGAGAACACACAAAGGGAATGCCACAAGGTGCAACCCCCGCAGAAAGGGATGTGGCTTGGTCGACGTAATCTACCGTGACATCCGGGCCTGGGGGCAAAAGAGTAACAGAGGAAAGACGGGGTAACACAGTAGCCACTGCCTGCTTTGTTGAGCACCTTCAGTAAACACATTGTCAATGGTAGATGTATGCAGAATTTATGCTTCCATCCATCTCACTCAGCAGGCAAGTACCCTTGAATTCCTGGCTCAGTTACTGAACAAAACATTAGTTCAGTAATGCAAATTTACAACATGCTGTTGCGGCCAAGTGTCTGAATCCCTGTTGTGGCATACCCAAAGTGATCAGGCGTCCAGAAAAGGGTGTTGCAGTGCTTAGAATTTGTTTTTGGTAGGGAATGAGCTGTATCCCTCATTATACAGTACACTGTGTGCGCAATTATTAGGCAAGTCAGTATTTTGACCATATCATCCATATGCGTATGTTCCAACTCCAAGCTGTATAAACTGGAATGCTTCTTGGATTTAAGCATATCAGGTGATGTGTATTTGTGTAATGAGGGAGGGTGTGGCCTAAGGAGATTAACACCATATATCAAGGTGTGCATAATTATTATTCCTCAGGGAAAATGGGCCAGAAAACATTTAACTGACTCGTTAAGATATTGGGGCGTGATCACATATTGGGCGTGATCATAGAACCATCAATCCTTTTTGCAAATAAATCAACAGGTTTGCAAGAAAAAAAGATGCAAATTAACTGCCAAAGAATAGAGAAAACTTAAACATGAAGCTACCAGAAACCCATTATCCTCCAGTGCTGTCTGTCATATTCCAGAACTGCAACCTACCTGGAGTGTCTAGAAGTACAAGGTTTTCAGAGACATGGTCAAGGTAAGGAAGGCTGAAACCTGACCACCACTGAACAAGACACAAGTTGAAACATCAAGACTTGGCCAAGAAATATCTGAAGACAGATTTTTCAAAGGTTTTATGGTAACTTTTAGTGACTCTTCACGGCCAGATGGATGGGCACGTGGCTGGATCAGTAACGGGCACAGAGCTCCACTTTGACTCAGACACCAGCAAGGTGGAGGTGGGGTACTGGTATGGGCTGGTATTATTAAAAATGAGATAGTTGGATTTTTTCTGGTTGAAGATGGACTCAAACTCAACTCCCAAACCTACTGCCAGTTTTTAGAAGACACTTTTTTCAAGCAGTGGAACAGTAGTCTGCATCTTTCAGGAAGACCATGTTTTTTATGCAGGACAATGCTCTATCGCATGCATCGAAGTACTCCACTGTGTGGTTGGCCAGTAAATGCCTTAAAGATGAAAGAATAATGACATGGCTCCATTCTTCACCTGACCTAAACCCTATTGAGAACTTGTGGTTCTTTCTTAAATGGTCGATTTACAGTGAACGAAAACAGTAAACCTATCTGAACAGTGTCTGGGAGGCTGTGGTTTCTGCTGCACAAAAAGTTGATCGTCAACAGATCAAGATACTGACAGACTTCATGAATGGAAGTCTTATTACTGTTATTGAAAAGAAGGGTGGCTATTTTGTCACTGATATGTTTTGAAATGTCAGACATTTTTATTTGAGTTGTTTGCTTATTATTCTCACTTTAACAAATGAAAATCAACAAGTGAGATGGGAAACCATTTTTGCATAATTATTATGCCCAATAACAGTTGCCCAACAATTCTGCACACATAGATATTTTCCAAATAAAGCAAAGACTTCACCTTTACTTTAACTAGTCAGGTTTGAGTATTTACATTTTGGAATGACCGAGAGCACTGTACCGTAGTTGTTCAATAATAAAATTAATTCTCAAGAATACAACTTGCCTAATAATTGTGCACGCAGTGTAGTCATTGACAATAGGGATATATCTGATCTGTTACTACCTGAATGTGTTCACTTTAAAAAAAAATCTACTAATTGTGTATCTTAAATCATTACACATTTCCCACATTTGTAGAAATAAAGCTGTTCACTACAACCATATTTAGAGGCTACTGACCAGAAAGATCAGATCCCAGTTTTTTTGATGCAAGCACAATTTCTTTCTCTCCAGAGATGTGTCCACACTTTAAAATCAGGCAACCTCATGTGATCTCAGAAGCGAATGCACATTGCATCCTCATCTTCGTAAATCCCATTGAATTAAGGAGAGTATGTGAGGAGTTTAAATTTAGAACACCCCCGAGACTTCATATAGAACACAATAAGGGTGTGATGTCATTGGTGGGTTTATCCATAATTTCTTGTCTGTGGCATAAATGCAATTGAGCTGAAATAAATCAACTGTCTTCTTAACCGCTGAAGGAGTAGACTTTTTTGAATGACCTATATTTGACATAATCTAAAGAGGGATGGATGTTCCATTGTTACGTTGACTGACTGATGTGCAACATTTATATATATATATATATATATGATGTGTAAATCAGTCAGTAGTCATTTCTAGATAACATGGCATCACTAAAACTGTTGTCCCCCACTTTTGCTGGTTAAGGGGAAATGCATTTAGATCGTCTTGATTAATATATGATAATTAATATGTAATTGTGTTCATTAATGTAATTATGAACATTACAGTAACACTACCCCAAATCCTGGGCAGTGCTATGCCAATTTGCGCTGCCTTGTTCTGGAGGTCTAGGGAAAGCCAGATAAACCAGTCAGGCTCGAACCACAATTCAGTCAGTATAAAGTCAGACAGTCAGTATAATTTTCAAGCCACCAACTGTTACGGTATAAGTCAAATTTCATTGAACAAACAACCCAATTAACAGTTTTTTTCATAAATAAAAAGCTCAAAATGCACTGTTCCAAATTATCATGCACAACAGAGTTTCAAAAAATTTTATAGGTTGTAAAGAACTAAAAATGGTAATTTGTTAAAAACACATGTTAACAGGGTAAGTTACATTTTAACATAGGACCCCTTCTATGACATCACCTTCAAAATTCTTGCATCCACTGAGCTTGTGAGTTTATGGATAGTTCCTGCAAATAAATTCATGCAGAATGCCAGAATAGCCTCCCAGAGGTGCTGTTTTGATGTGAACTGCCTCCCACCCTCATAGACCTTTTGCTTGAGGATGCTACAAAGGTTCTCAATAGGGTTGAGGTCAGGGGAGGATGGGGAAGGATGGGGGCCACACCATGAGTTTCTCTGCTTTTAAGCCCATAGCAGCCAATGACACAGAGGTATTCTTTGCAGCATGAGAGGGTGTTTGCATGAAGATGATTTTGCTATGGAAGGCACGGTTCTTCTTTTTGTACCATGGAAGAAAGCCATCCACCAACCACCCACTACTCCATCCATCTGGACCATCCAGGGTTGCACGGCACTCATCAGTAAACAAGACTGTTTGAAAATTAGTGTTCATGTGTTTCTGGACCCACTGCAACTGTTTCTGCTTGTGAGCATTGGTTAGGGGTGGTCAAAAAGTAGGTTTATGCACAACTGCAAGCCTCTGGAGGATCTTACACCTTGAGGTTTGCGGGACTCCAGAGGCACCAGCAGCTTTAAATGCCTGTTTGCTGCTTTGTAATGGCATTTTAGCAGCTGCTCTCTTAATCCGATGAATCTGTCTGGCGGTAACTTTTCTCATTATGCATTTGTCTGCACGAAACAGTCTGTGCTCTGAATCGGCCACAAATCTCTTCACAGTACGATGATCATGCTTAAGTTTTCGTGAAATATCTAATGTTTTAATACCTTGTCCAAGGCATTGCACTATTTAATGCTTTTCCGCAGCAGAGAGTTTTTTTTTTTCATATTGCTTGAAACCTGTGGCCTGCTTAATAATGTGGAACATCCTTCTTAAGTAGTTTTCCTTTAGTTGGGCTCACCTGGCAAACTAATTATCACAGGTGTGTGAGATTGATTTCAGTAATTTAAAAATCCCAAAGACACAGTACCATCCATGAGTTTGATTGAAAAACAAAATATGTAATGTTTAAAGGGAAACTTCACCCTACAGCTATCTGGAGGTGCTAGTAGCTCCCCCAGACATTTGTAGAACAGTGAGATGTTTCACACATGCCGGGCTAGTGTAAGAGCAAGATTTGAAATTTTGCGGGGAAACTTCATACTCTGACGTCACCCTGTGGTTTGAATGGACTGTGGAGATAGGAAAAATGAATATAGGCATGAATTCTGTCACGAAAATAAGCATCCCTGTTATACTGGGTCTGGCTTTCAAACCTACTCCTTAAAGCCTCGGTTGTCCTTGATTTTTTAAGGTATAGCTTGTCTTTGTGACGTTTTGATCAGCCGTTTTAATGCTAAACAAACAAGTTGGTATGATTTTTTCAGTATGTAGAGAACTACAATGCTAACTTCCTTGTTCCAAGCCCCGCCCACCCGGCATGTTCTTTGGATTCTATGAAACTGTTCGTAAACAAAGTTGCTGGTAACACAATTGCTACTAACCTAGGATTTGCAGATGAGGAATTTTACAACTTGCTTTTACATTCTGAGTGACATCCAACCATACATGTTTGCGCCTGAGTACACCGAAGAACATTTACAACAAATGGAGTTTGATCTTTAGCTTTTTGGCAGCATCTTCTACAGATAATCCAGTTGAAACGTGGTTAAATTCTAATTGCCTAAGTGCTTCTGAGGGTAATGTCAATCCATGACTACTTAAGAAGAAACCATTTGCTGCAATGAATGGGATCGTGGACAAGCTTTAATTTTAAGGCTTGAAACTAAAATGACTGACAACCGCATATGCGTCACTGAACACAAACGTTTTCCAGCACACATGGACAGAGACATAGCAAGAGGACAATTAACAAATGAGTAAGTTTATTAAACCTATTTTCTGTACCTTGATAATCGAGCACACATCGTGTCTGTGGTAATGTTATTGTACTGTATGTGTAGTTTGCCACCTGTATTTAGTAGCTAGTTGAGTGGGTCAATTACTATACTTAACTATATATAGGCTATTCTTTCTAGATAAAGAAAAAATGGATGGGATCGCATTGCTTTTCAGCCGCTTTCGGGCTGTAGTGCCAGTTAATTCAGCACGTAGATCCCTTTCGTAATCTTCCTACCTAAAATGCAGACTGCAGTCCCTAACTATATATAGGCTATTCTTTCTAGATAAAGAAAAAATGGATGGGATTGCATTGCTTTTCAGCCTCTTTCGGGCTGTAGTGCAGGTTAATTCAGCACATAGATCCCTTTTGTAATCTTCCTACCTAAAATGCAGACTGCAGACCCTAACTTTTTTATATTGTAAAGTGTGAAAGATTACTCCATTTTGGGCTTGCTTGTAATTTCTGCAACCAGGTACAGAACACCAAACGGCAGGATGAATAGAAATTGGACTACAATTTCAAAAACAAATATGTATAACTTTATAGCGTCAAGCTCTACAGAGGTGTGCTGATGAATTGCCCATGTTCTGTGTCGGTGCGTTTAAACGGGGACAGGCACTAAGTTCACTTGGAATTCTGGGAGTTGTGGTAACTCAAGTTTAGACGGATACAGAAGCCCCCCAGTGGATGCAAAAGGAACTGAAATATACTATCGGCTTTTCTCTGATATATTGAAAAAGAACAAATGTGTATGACATAAATAATCTATGGTAACGTTTGTATATGTTATACTATGAATCCGATTTACTGTGGAACAGTCCTTTAATGACAGTTAATTCCAATTTTCATAATAATTTGGAATGCAGTGTATTTCAATCAGTGGCGGCGCCAGAGTATTTTTTTTGGCATAACTATGGTGGGGCTAATCCACACAGTGGTTGGGCTCAAATCAACCTCTGAATTTCAATGTACATGCACAATATAATAGAGCATAACATCATTCCCAGTAGCTAGAAATACCACGTCGGACTGACTCCTTTTTTCACACGCAAATTACATCTAGAGCAACCGACGTGGAAATTACTACTGAGTTAAGACAATAGTATATTTG
>JACXGM010032022.1:0-12776 GCA_016801145.1 Umbra pygmaea
GTGCACTCTGTCAATGAGTTCAGAAATGAATGATATAACTGTTTCGAACGTGTTGGTTTATTTGACCAACTTTTGAAGCGCTTTTCTCAAGATGATCTCTTGATCTCTCCATGGCGGCAATTTATTGTTTATTTAATTTATAACACTGTCATTAATTAGCCTATTGTGTTGGCGCCCTCTGCTGTTTCCCCCTGCTTTCCCCGTTTTCCCCGTGATTTTGTCTATATCGCGAAAATAAGACGACCCCCAATTTTTCAGCCTATTTTTAGGACAAAAACCTCGTCTTATATTCGGGTATATACGGTACTTTGTCACTGTCCAGTGAATTATGGAGCTCACTGTGTATTCTGTTACTGTTTATAATGGCATGATGTATGGTGTGAGAGACATTTCAACACGTTTAAACTCATAGATAAAGACGTGGAGTGATGCAAATCTAACCATCTACAATATCAAATAACAATAATTGAATAACTTGAATGATGCTTATAACAAGCTATTGCTTATTCATAAAGAATCCACATGGTCTGCCATAATAAAAAAGGTTGAAAAATCATAGGTTTTTAATTATTTATTTCAGTTGTACATACATTGCATAATTACCAACTTCCTTACTACTCTACATTAAAATATCTAGGCCAATTAATGCAATCATGCACAGACCATGGCTACCCTTCCCAGTCTCTCCTCGTCAGGGATTGCGTCCATTACTGCAGGGCACCTTGTGACCTCTCACAAATGCTCTTCAGGCTGTTCTTACATGTTGTGGCATACCAGTCGGCCTTGTGGCTGTCTCCTGGCAACAGCAGGGCACACAAATCCCTCTTTTCCACCTTCTTAGGATCATGATCACCAAAAACATCCAAAAACCTAAAGAAGTACATTCTCAAATTAAATTGCTTTCTTATAATAGAAAAAGATATCAATTCAACATGCAACAGTTTCAAAGATCTTACAGAGTTACTACCCCGTACAGCTGAAACCAGTGTGAGCATTTGCTCACTTCAATCGGTTATGACAGTGAACTGGAGTCTGTGATTGCGAGACTTGTTTGATATACTGCCATTGTCTCTAAAATGGCTTATGGTAGAGAAAGGAACAATACATTATCTGGGAACAGCTGTGATGGACATTCCTGCAATCACTTGGCACATTGCATGCTCCCTCAAAACAGAAAACATCTGTGGCATTGTGTTGAGACAAAACTTCCCATTTGTACAATGGTCTTTTATTTTCCTCGGCTCAAGCTGCACCTGTGTAATGATCATGCGCTGCTTGAACAGCGTCTTTATGTGCCATATGTGAAAGGGGGATGGATTACCTTGGCAAGGGAAAATGCTAAATTAAAGGGATGTATACAAACTTGTCGAGAAGTGAGAGAAATAGTAGTTAGTGCATATGGAATTTGTCTGGGACCGGGTGTTTTAGTTCATTTCTACAAATGAGACTTCATACAGTACAGTAAGTAGCATCTTGGTACTGTTATTTGATGTATGTTGATCAAACATGGTAATATAGTCTCAATATTACAGAACTTCCACCACATTAGAGAATTGAGACCCAATACCAATATCTGACACATGTAGACACATACATTATATTTTTTGTTTATTGTACCCGAAGATGCCAACCTTCCCTAGTTTTCAGTTACGTTTCCCAGTTACCATTTCTCTACTGGGGATTTGTCAAGCCATTGCGAGGCCTCGCCTGGGTTACTGTTTCTCAAGCCGACCCAGTAGGAGTCCCCCTGGCTCAACTCTTTGGCTCTCTTCCACAGGAACATCTGAAAAGAATGCAACACAGTCAGATGGATGTCTCAACTACACATGGGCCCCACATTCTTTATATTCTTCACTTTCATGGGGGGGTCAAATATACTGTATAGAATGGATGCAATGTAAATTGTAATATTTTTATTATGTTCTTATAACGGTTTATACAAACTGAAATCTACATGCATAGAACATATTAATCTATAAGAGCAATAAAATTAAACTATTTAATCATTGATGTCTTGTGGTCTTAAAACTATTCAATCCATTTGCAGACATATGGGATTGGTGATATCATGTAAAGTTCAGTTCCAGAGTTAGAAGTAGTCAATTTGTTATGGCTCTGCAGTTGTTCCTGCCAGTCACCGTAGTTCAGCAAGGGGGTAGCCAGTGTCTCAATAATTATTGCTGTTTTTGGAGGCTGACTCCAAAGTCAATGCAATACTGTCTGTTTTTTATGGTGCCAGGTTCTGAAGTGTTTCACTATATCTGTAGTTTCACGCTATAAGGGACAGCCTATGGTTAATATGTTCCAGATGTTCAAACTGGTTTTGGTAGTGGCAGCAGCATGGTAAAAGGGTGACAGGGGATGATTACGTATGATTTATCATATCAATGGGGCCTATACAGGCTTTATTTCATGGGGCTGAATCCTGCCAACAAGCCAGGGTGGGTGTACAGTAGGTAGTGTAACTGCTGTAAATGCTCACCTGCCCTTAGTGGACCACATTCATCTTTTAAATGTGGTAAATGTGGCTGTGAGGGCAGGTCTAGCAACTTCTTGGTTCACAAGTTTTGGGAAGTACCTATTTAAGACAAAATGATCAGGTAAATGGAGTTCACATCTTACTGGTGACCATGATTGATATTTTCTTTACTCTTTCTATTTGTTTTATAGGTTAATTTTAAGATATGAACTCCATTTACCTGATCATTTTGTCTTACTTAGGGACTTCCCAAAACTTGTGAACTCAACATGTAACTTGAATGTAACTGGAATGTAACTGAAACGTAGCTTTACCCAACACTGGTGACAGTGCAATTGATTTTGTGAAAAGTCACCTGAGTGTGATGATGGTAAATAATGTCTTACTGCACTTCTTGAAATTGTGCAGGACTCAAAAAAATACAACAGAGGGCCTATCTGTTCTGCCCTGTAACCTGCCTGTTGTCTAGGTTAAACAGTGTTTTTTTTCATCCAGGCGGTAGTACTGCTCTCTACAACTAGGGGAATTTGCAGTAGCTGGTCAACTGATGAGCAGGTCTTGGGAATAGAAATGCCCTTTTCATTGGGAGAGGAATTAACCTCGCTTGAATGATGTATTGCGGATGTCCCTGATTCGGTAATTCAACTCTGATTTAACTCTCGTAGGATACTCTGTGGCACATCCTCTGCCTCAGTGCGTTTAGGTTTTGATAAGCAAGTTAAATCACCTCTCGGAAGAGGCTGCGAGGAGGGTTTTCTCTGAAATTGGGTGACCTAAACTCACCCGTTGTTGATTTAATTTGCAATTCAAGCATTTTGATTATAACTAGCAACATAGATATTTATAGGGGCTTATTGTGTTCCTGAGAAAGTTTGTGTATTAGGGTTGAGAATGTAGTGTAATGTACTCTGCATCTTACAATCCTGCCAAATGAGCTATCCAATTGGTTCCGCTGTAACTCAAATGATTGGTATGTTGACAATTTTCGATCAGAGGTGCCAAGTCATGGCCAATCAGACAGTGGAGTGAGCTAAGCTTTTATCAGGACACTGGCATCAGTTACATTTGCAACTGTCTGCCCCACATTGTAAGGTTTTCTTTTCTAAGAAATGCCATCTAGTTAAAATAAAACATGTCTAGACATGACATATAGTCATGAGTGAGCACATTCTGTTTTTTTATGACCATAATGTTTTTTTTCATTTAATTATAAACTTTTGTTGATAATCTTTTATGTCAATATATATTTACCTCCATGAATAAAAAAAATTGTGAGGTTTCTGATTTGTCAGAATTACATTTTTTATAATAATTATTGAGAATGAATTCTGCTAATGAGGGCATACATTTTCTATAATTTGTCAGACACTGGACAACACACAATTGAAATGATCTAGGTTTGAATAAAGAACCACAGTAGTTTAGAATAGCCTGCAAGTACGCCACATATGTAGTTTCACTCACTGGTTGAGGGGTTCATGAATCTGACATACCTGCTCTTCCTCATTCTTCACCATGGCAAGGCTGCCCCCTACAGATAGGCAGTGGTACTGGCTGGAACTCCAATCTCGTCTTTCATGGGAGTAAAGGTAGCATTTCTCCCCAAAAGGCTCCCACTCAGCTGGGCATGAACTGCACTCACGTTCTGGAAAACAGGTGGTTTATTTCATTATATTTATTTTAGATCAACAGGACTGAACCAGATCTCCAATGTTTTCAATCCAGGATTACCTACAGTATATAAATATATAAATAAATACACTTGTTCAAAATTGATACTTTTAATAAAACTAGCTGGTCTCTATTATACACTAAGTGCAAATTTGTATTATTTTTATTGAAAATCAATTAGTCAATTCTCATTGTCTTCATACACAATACCAATACTAAGCACAAGTTTACAAACGATTAAACACTCAGTAGAGCAAATAATGTTAAACTAAATGATTCCCATTAAAGTTAGCATCGTGTGCATGTGTGCAAATCTTCAATCAGTCATTCATTATTAAACCTGCAGTATGTAACCTTTTTGAAAAGTACAAAAAATACAAAAATTGTGTTTTAGCATTAGTAAACGTTAGGAACTTTCATAATGGATCCAGGGATGGAAAACATCAACATAAACATGCACATAAATAACACAAAATACAGAGAAAAGTAGAATAGCAATGAATGCATATTATGGACAAAATAATTATGTGTATTTTCAGAAATTGGTTATATTGTCCCTGTATTATTCCTGTGTTCAATAAAAACATATATATAATTTAAACCTCAAAGTAAAAATTGGGCCAACAGGACAAATTAATGGGAAATTAGATTGTGCAGCTTCTATTATTTTGGTGCATACTAAATGTCCCTAATGAGTTACTATTTCTATGAATGTACAGTATCAAGCAAGAGAGTGTGGGCGAGGGATAAGAGAGTTAGAAGAGCACTTAGATATATTTGCACTGGAATATTTCCGTAAGGGCCTTTTACATATTGACAAATGTTGATAATAACATTTATGTGCCTGTTTATAGTGAAAATAAGCGATTTATTTCAAGCTAGCATATTTGCTCCATCGTTGGTCTACAATATGGCGCCCATGATTTGAGTTAGCCAAACTGTCTATATATACGGCTCTGGTAAGAACATTTTGGAATTATATGTTGCACCAGAGAGTGGGACCACAAGAAGTCAGGGCTGATGAGGCCTGAAATTTCCAGATTCATCATCAAATGGAAAAATGTGGCTTTCCATCATTTTCGGCTGTTTACGAAATGGTTTGCAGCCCATCCACAAATGATGATGCAGTTTCTATCTTTATACTGACCTTTTATAAATTCAATCAAGGAATTCTCTGGGCTGAGGTGAAAAGTTTATTATAACCATCAAAATGTCCAGATGTCCCTCCAGAACCAGATGTCCCTCCTAGATATAATGAATGCTAGTTTTCTGTCAATCACTGCAGAGGACTGCACCAAGCAATGAGATTTTTTATTCTTGCAGCATTGTGAAGAAATCATCTAGTGTAATGATTGACAACAATGAAATGACTGAATGTGGGATATGTACTGTAATATTTGTATTGCTTTTTTACATCGCTGTTTTGCAGTGATTTTGAAGCTTTATACATTTTATTTTTATTCTCTTTATATATACAGTTGTTTTGAAAAGTTTGCATACCCCTGGAGAATTTGTAACACAACGCGTTCCAAATTATTATGCAAATTGGAATTGAGTGTCATAAACATTAAATATTTTGTTTTTCAATCAAACTTATTGGTATTGGATGGTATTGTGTTTCCGTTTTTTTTTCTTTGGATCACTGAAATCAATCTCAGACACCTGTGATAATTAGTTTGCCAGGTGAGCCGAATTAAAGGAAATCTACTTAAGAAGGATGTTCCACATTATTAACCAGACCACAGGTTTCCAGAAATATGGCAATGAAAAAGGATCTCTCCTGCTGCGAAAATGCGTCAAATAGTGCAATGCCTTGGACAAAGTATAAAAACATTTGATATTTCACCGTACTGTGTGATCATCGTACTGTGAAGAGATTTGTGGCTGATTCAGAGCACAGATGGGTTCGTGCAGATAAAGGCATAATGACAAAGGTTACTGCCAGACAAATTCATCAGATTAAAAGAGCAACTGCTAAAATCCCATTACAAAGCAGCAAAGAGTTATTTGAAGCTGCTGGTGCCTCTGGAGTCCCGCTAAACTCAAGGTGTAGGATCCTCCAAAAGCTTGCAGTTGTGCATAAACTATTTAGCCACCCCTAACCAATGCTCACAAGCAGAAACGGTTGCAGTGGGCCCAGAAATACATTAAGACTAATTTTCAGTCTTGTTTACTGATGAGTGCCGTGCAACTGATGAGTGCCATGCAACATGGAGTAGTGGATGGTTATTGGATGGCCACCATGTCCCAATAAGGCTGCGACGTCAGCAAGGAGGTGGCGGAGTGATGTTTTGGGCCGGAATCATGGGGAGAGAGCTGGTATGGTCCCTGAAGGTGTAAAAATGAGCTCGGCAAAGTATATAGGGTTTCTGACTGACCACTTTCTTCCATGGTACAAAAAGAATAACCGTGCCTTCCATGACAAAAACATCTTAATGCTTGACAATGCACCATCTCATGCTGCAAAGAATACCTCTGTGTCATTGGCTGCTATGGGCATTCAAGGAGAGAAACTCATGGTGTTGTCCCCATCCTCCCCTGACCTCATCCCTACTGAGAACCTTTGGAGCATCATCAAGCGAAAGATCTATGAAGGTCTGTGGCAGTTCGCATCAAAACAGCAGCTCTGGGAGGATATTCTGACATCCTGCAAAGAAATTCAAGCAGACTTTCCATAAACTAATTTCAATGGATGCAAGAATTGTGAAGATGATATCAAAGAAGGGGTCCTATGTTAACATGTAACTTGCCCTGTTAAGATTTGTTTGATTAAAATAGTTTTTGAGTTCAGTAAATATGACCTCCTAATGTTTATCTTTAAATGTGTTTATTCCAATTGTCCGGCATACCTTAAACAGCACTTAATACCCTATTGCTCAACATACTCACTTAGACACCTCCAATGTCCAACATTTTTTACGGTACCAAGGTTATTTTCTGTAGCTGGTAGGAGAGCATTTCAATATAAAGCCCCTCAAGACTGGAATAACCTTACTCTTTTTTTTAGGTCTATTTCTACATTTGGTTTATTCAAATCCTCACTTTTTTAGTTTCTTAAAACTACATGTTCTTGTAATTAGGGACACCAATGGTATTACATATAAACCATTTATGTAGAAAACATATAGTAGTATGTATACAATTATGACTTTTCCTTGTCATTTTCTATGGGCATTTTTATGTAAGAAGTGACGTTACATATTGATAAATGATGCATTAGTTGTTTAATGCATTCGGCTGATTATTTCTCAATATACTCTAATGTGTGCCATGTTAATTGTGGGGGGAAGGGCAGGTGAGCGAGTTATTGTTTTGTATATATGTCTGTGTCTGTCTTTTTTGTACTGTGTGGTTAACCGCAGTGTCTGTACATATATGTGCAGGACCCCCTTGAATATGAGATGATACATCTCAAGGGGTTATTTTTGAGTGCCTTTTGAGATATTTTTGAAAAACATACTGCTTTCAATGTGTGGTTTGTTCAATGAAATTTGACTTCTACCCTAACAGGGTTAAGACTCAGGCACTACAGGAGGGGGCAACTGTTACAACTGCATTGTGAAACCATTTTCCAATTTAAACTTATTTTCACAACCTTAAAACTTCAGTGTCATAAAAATATAAGTTCTACAGCTTTTGAAAGCTGGTCACTGAATGAGAAAATAGTTCTGTAATCACAAAAGAAGTGGCATGTTTTGATTTAAGCAGTTCATTTTGTGTAATGTTTTTAATTTGTTGATGTGATGACATCCCAGGATGTCATACATTGTTAGGTTTGGAGTCATTTATATACATATATATATGTGTATGTGTGCTTTGTCACAATTGTGTTGGTGTGGAAGAAGGTAGTCTAAGGCAGATAGATGACATATACATATACTGGAGACTGCACAATGAATATGCTGTAGATAATACAAATACTATGCTCCTAACCATATCATATAATGCATGGGATATCTACAGAACGTACGACTTATCTCTAATATACATAGGTATCACTACTTACGACACGCATTCGTGGTGAAGGCACAAATAGTAGTTTCTGCCTAAGTTCATGAGCAACAGCAAGTTAGGATATCCACCGGTATCAATAATCATACACAGACAGATAATCAAAGCCCAGCACTGCTCTCTCGCCTCGCCAGTGTTTATATAGAAAGACTAATTCACAGCTGCACGTAATGATGAAATCAGATGTACAAGTACCAGCCTAACCTAAACTAATACCTATCCTATCTCTGGTGTTCACTGGAGTGGCACCACAAACACATGCAAACCGAAAGCAACAGTATCTAACTCAAACCTACAATGCTGGCATATGAAGGAACACAGATATGAATGACAATACAGCAATACATAGAATGAAACCATATACCTCACGAGTCCATTCTTAATGAAATGGACAGTATCGCCCACTGTGATACTGTGACAGTAGCCCCCCCTAAAGGCCGCAGCTCCAGAATTGGCCCAGAAGTCAGAAGGAGGCAACAACCCGCAAGGGGAGTGCGGGAGGGCCGAAACCACCTCCGAACAGTACCAAGGTCACCCCCCAAATGCACTCACCCAGGTGGAGGTTCTGCCGGGGGTCTCATTTGGTTTGGCAGCCACCCTAACTCAGCTGCTGGCGGCTTAGGTGGCAGCCAGACAGACCCTAGCATATGTGGATCTGGAGGTTTCAGAACTAACGGGCCCTGGTGATGACAGCACTGAGAAGGGCCCTGGAGACGGCCGCGCTGTAGGGGCCCCTTAAGGCAGGTCCAAGTACGTGGTGGACTTCTCAGTGAAGTCCGTCGGGGGAACCCCCACGTCGTTAAAACTGGGAGGTGGGGCCAACTTGTCAACAAACCCCGGAGGCAGGGACACCTCGTCGCCAAACCCCGGAGGCGGGGCCACCTTGTTGACAAACCCCGGATGCAGGGCCAACTCATCGTAGAACCCTAGAGGCAGGTCAGAAGCTAGGAGCTCTGGAGGCAGGGCAGCTGCAGAGGCCTCAAGAGGCAGGGCAGCTGGGAGCTGGTAGCTCTGGGGGCAGCTTCAGAGAGCTCCAGATTTAGGGCAGCTGGGCGCTCCAGAGGCAGGCATCTGCAGAGGGCTTCAGAGGCAGGGCAGCTGGGAGCTCTGGAGGTAGGAGCAGCTTGATGGGTGGCATGGACACTGTGGGTGGTGGGAAATCACTATTTACCCACCAGGGTGTAGAGGTAGGTACCCACGGTGCTTGCATCCCCCTTTACATTGACAGTGTTAAACTGGCCCAGTCTGATGACCGGGTCAGAGTGCAGTTTTGTGCTCCTTCGGAAGCAACAGCCAGTCCATTTCAGCCTACTGTCAGCTGTTTTAATACATCCAGTAGAGCCCTGCACGGGCCTCAAATCTAGGCCCGAGCCCGGCCCTGGCCCGAGATGCTCAGGCCCTAGCCCGACCCGTGTCCGACAGCTCATCAAAATTATTAGCCCAAATCCTGCCCTATTTTCACCCATTAAAATATATCAGTTTTGTTAGCTAAAAATTACTTATGTTTCTTATAATTTCTTAAATTAAGTTAATTTAGACAAATGTTTGGAGCATTTCTTTTTTAATGACGACCAAGCAGCCGAGCCGACAGCGAGTAAACAATCTAGCCTCCCAAATCAAAGGTAATACTTTACTTAGCTACAATAATATCCATATATATTTATATAATAAACATGTATTATATAAACTAACTGTCTGTGTGATATGCTAGAAGTGTTATATATATATATATATAACACTTCTGGCATATCACACAGACAATTAGTTTATATAATAAATGTTTATATATTTATTAAACCACAGTGAGAAAAACAACATTTTTTAAATACTAGTGAGGCAGGCATGCTGCTTATAACAGTGCTCGCAAACGAAATGAGCAATAGCATACAACCTAAACAAATAAAATAAATTAAAAACAAACTTTCAGGTTATCTTACCTCATAATGCACCAAAGAACACGGCCATTCTTTTTTTCCAGTAGTTTCCAACAGTTAAACAATCGACGGAGAGAGCGCGAGAGTGCAAGCTGTGATAGTTATTGGAGTTAACTCCAAAATCGCTCGAATTATTCTTTAAGTCATATTACAATATTAACAAACCCATCCATTGTGTGACTATGTATGTCGATCGCTAAAATATTGAAACTAAATCGGCTTGAATTGTTATAACGTTGTTAAAATAAACATGAGACTGTGACCATCATCTAGTTACATGGAAAAAAAAACGTTTTTAAAGTACAGTATACAACTGTTAATACAAAACAGTGCAATCTCATTTTCGTGTAGTTACACGAAAAAACAAAACGTTTTTAAAGTACAGTATACAACTGTTAATACAAAACAGTGCAATCTCATTTTACAAATATTCTCTATGTATTTTCTATATATATTGTGAAGATAACTTAAAATGTTAACAAACTAAAAAAAGATTCATTTTTTATTGTGCTTGCGAGAGATATGGAATATGCAAAGACATGCCTAAAACTGTTTAATCATGATCAATACAACCTCACCTTTCTTTTTTGTACATAATCTTGATTTTGCACCTGTATGTTTTGTAAGTTTATTACTATTTAGCAAACTCCATGATCACACATTAACAACGCGCACTAGACAAGTAACCTACATAGGTAGAGGCTCATTAGGCTGTCCTGCCTACGGTATGTGAATCGCTACAGGAGCGATTTTGAGCGAGAGCCTTCTGGGACATTCAAACATTGCTCTGCGCTCTGGTAAACTGGGTCAGCTCCGCTCCTCGGTCCGCTTCCACTCTGCTTTGCTCACATACTCTCCACCGAAACCACATAAAACCGCAACTAATTCAGCACAGTTAATATTCCATGGTGGGGCTACGGTGGGGCAAACACGACCAAGCCATACCCTGCCGCCGCCCCTGTCATGTCAGTCATATGTCAGTGTAATTATAAGATAGGTTATATAATGCCTTTCTATGGTTGTTTTTCTCGAAGTAAACTTCTCATATTTCTTTATTAAAGTCTAAAAATATTAAAAGTATAACCCCAAAAAGGCCAGAGGCCCGGCCCGCATGGGAAAGATGACGTGAAAATTTGCCCGAAGCCCGGTCCTAGGGGCATAAATAAGTCGGGGCCCGTCGGGCTCGGGCTGAAATGCAGGGCTCTAACATCCAGGACTGTAACTGGCCAACCGACTGTCAAATTAAAATATCATGGCCTGTTCAGCCCGCAATGGACCGGCCGTTCGGGAGAACTCCCGAAAACTCCCGAACCTCCCGATGGCCAGTCCGCCCCTGCATGAAAACTTAAAGCAACTGTACCTAACTCAAACCGACAATGCATTGCACTGGCATACAAAGGAATACAGATATGAATGACAATACAGCAATACATAAAAATAAACCATATACCTAACAAATCCATGTCTTAATCAAAGGGACAGTATCCCCCACTGGCATAGTGTGACAATTCCAGAGTAAATAAAACTATTTAAATATAGTATTTAAAATCAATACCCTAGACCAGGGTTCTAGCTAGAAATTATACACCGCAATTTGAAACTACTACAGGTCACATAGCTCCCAGAGCTATAAGCCCTAAAACACTTCACTAGGTACAGATTTAGCCAAAATCTGCAACAGAATATTTTTAATTTTACATTCGTTCCTCCAAGTATTTACACAATCACCGATAGCTACAGTGAAGAAAATTATGCTTTCTCCACTCCAGATAGGCCGGGGGCTGCATGGTCAGGGGGCTGCATGGTCAGGGTACTTTTCGTTAATTTGATATTCTTTTATTTTTTTCATGGAGTTTATAACATTTCCTGTTTGGTTTCTTAATATCATGCCCCAAAATCAAATATGAAATTGTTTCTCATTTTATGGTGGCCAAACAAAATGAAGGATGGTTTTGAGTTCTGTTTCAAAATGGAGCAATCAGCAATCTGTTAATTGCTCATTTATTTGTTTCCTAGTTTTACTCTAAATATGGAATAATGGAAAAATTTATCGACCCCCCCCCCAATATCATTAAAAACCTTGATATCTTTATGCAAATAGGGTGGGGTCTCTCATAGGCCAGTTTCAAAGCCAACTGGTATATACTTTAAAAACAAAAAGATAATTTTTAATAACTGAAGATGTTTTGGATGAATTTCTTCTAAATTAGTGAAACCAAAATGTATTAACCTATATTTAATTTCTTAATCTATTAAAAGCAATTCATCATGTGGCCTGGGGTAGTCCAGCTGTCGGGGCTACATTGATACATGTAGCCAACTGCTTTATCATAGGTTCTGGCCCTTTCACCTGTCCAGTAAATTATATAAATGTTATATAAACTATTTATTGATAAAGGAATTCCAAGGTAGATTTTGAAAATGTGAAATGATAATCTGAACTTTATAGCAATCTACCTTGTTAACCATTCATACAGCTACGGAACAGGGCCCGGTTCCCCGATAACGTTCACTCTTAGCCCGCTAAGAAGACTCTAAAAGATATATCTTACAGAAGTTGTTTACGTTCGTAAGTGTGTTCCCCGAAGTCTCCCTTAGAATCTTCTTAACACGTCGCACTTAAGCTGCCACTTAAGTGCGACGTTACAAGGCGCTGTCCCAAGGGAAGGTGCTGAATGTGT
>JACXGM010032023.1:0-12746 GCA_016801145.1 Umbra pygmaea
AGCTGTATGCCAAAATCATCAGTATTAAAACAATAAATGACCTGAAATATTTCAGTTGGTGTGCAATGAATCTAAAAAATATGAAAGTTGAATTTTTATCATTACATTATGGAAAACAATGAACTTTATCACAATATGCTAATTTCTTGTGAAGGACCTGTAATATCTTCTTTCTTTCCCTCAGCCACCCTAACTTCCTCATCCAGCCTAACTTCCTCATCCACCCTAACTTCCTCATCCACCCTAACTTCCTCATCCACCCTAACTTCCTCCTCCACACTAACTTCCTCATCCACCCTAACTTTCTCATCCACACTAACTTCCTCATCCACCCTAACTTCCTCATCCACACTAACTTCCTCATCCACCCTAACTTCCTCATCCACCCTAACTTCCTCCTCCACACTAACTTCCTCATCCACCCTAACTTCCTCATCCACCCTAACTTCCTCATCCACCCTAATGTCACCCAAGTTAAACATTAAATTTCATGCATAGCTGAGGTACGACAGTGATTCTACCTACAGTTAATACGCATATAAACAGCATATTACACATCCAGCCCAATATGGGTGTTTCAAATCTATCTTCTGTTAATTGCAAAGTCCTACAGAAAATATATGTGCCTGACAGAAGCTTCTAAGGTTCTCCTAGATAGATAACACCTTGCCTGACAGAAGCTTCTAATGTTCTCCTAGATAGATGGCTCCATGCCTGACAGAAGCTTCTAATGTTCTCCTAGACAGGTGGCTCTGTGTCTGACAGAAGCTTCTAAGGGACTTTAAGTGTATTTGAAATAATCTACTGTCTTCTCCCAATTGCTTTCCTATCACTGTAAAGCTACAGTATGGGTATGGATCATTCACCATCTTTCTAACACTCTACATCTCACATCTTCTCTACCTCTATCTTGCTCTCCACCTATCTTTACCTCTCTCACCCTTTTTCCATATTTTCCTTATCTCTCTCTTTTTTCATCCTCTTTGCTAATAAAGCCTTAAGCTGGCCTTGCAGACATTGAGCCATACGGCCTTTGGCAGCCTATCCCAGGGAGATCATCGTGCACCAAGGCCTGCAGTCCCCTAGGGCGATAGGGAATAGGCATGCGCCCGACTGTGTCCTGTCCTAGCTTACAGTACCTAATGAGGCCGGCTGAGAGACGTTGAGGTAATATACCTCACAAATATGGCAGGTGATGCCCAACTAATAAAAAACAAATATACCCCAGTTATAATATTTGTTAAATAGCAAACCTTTCCTGTCATATGTCAAAGAGATAGCCACTCTGTGCTAGTATGTAATGCACACATTGTCTAAAAACAGGGCTTGCTCTAAGGCATGACAGCGATAGTTGGAGCAATCCATAAAAATGTATGCTATGTAATATAATTTTTAACTATAAAAATATTTTTTCTCTGCAAATTATTAAGCCTACTTTCTGACTTAAGATGCAGAGATTGGGACTGGGGTTGCCGCCAGAGCACGTGTTGCTCCAGCATGGGTTACAATCATGCTATTTCTGCAAAAACTCTCTCCACTTTCTTTCATAAATTTCCTATCCAATAAAGCATGAAAATGCTAAAATGCACAGAGAAGTTATATGTCAGCGTATTGTCACTGTCAAATAGTACCATTTATCTCCAAATAGTGTTTTATTTTTTATTTTTATATGTAGCCTACCTTTTTTATACCATTCATTCCCTTTTACTGTACTGTACGTCTCAATTCAGGTTTCAAGAAAATTTAAAGGTACAATATGTAATATCAATCAAAACAATAACAAAATACATACTTTGCATTGAAAGCAAACACCACTATACATATATTATATATATTTCTTAGTTGTATACTTACATTATCCTAAATGTTTCCACTAACTTTCAAATCCAGAGAAATTTGTAATATAATTCGAAGACACGGGACGTTTCATTTTGTCGCCCGTAAATGGCGTCATACAACCTGTGACCTGCTGTAGTTGTTATAAGATCCAGGGAGCTGCCAAACATAACGTGAATAAAGTTATAATTTTTTAACAATATATTACTTTGTTGGTGAACATTTTTTCTGCCGGAGATGCTAGATTGGAAGGTTGTCATTGACGACGATAACAAAACCCATGATCCCACGCAACCTCCCGACGTCATCCAAGTACATCTTTTGCTATTGTTTTGATTGAGAGCCCCCTGGCGGCCAAAAATTACATATTGCACATTTAAGTGAATCAAATAATTAAAAAAATATTTATGTTTACATTTTAGTCATTTAGAAAATACAGAGTGACTTATAGTAAGTACAGTGACATCACACTGGAGCAACTTAGGGTTAAGTACAGTACGTTTTTATTTTTGTTTTTTATTTAACCAGGTGGGCACATTGAGAACAGTTTCTCATTTAAGACGGCAACTTGGCCAAGAAAAAAGCGTAGAGGTACAGAGAACATGAAGTTACACAGGGCCTGCAAGGCCTTCTCTGCAGGCCCAAAGATAGTCAGAATATATTTTTAATATATATTATTCTTTAATATATTTTTTCATTAACACTATATATATTTTACAAAGTTTATTTCAATTAGTCTATAAGATATTTTTATTGCTACAGTACGCTCTTTTCAGTTGCCTTTGTTTTAGCGCAGCTCATATAAATGAAAGCTTTTATCCAATAAGATTTTTTCATCTGTGTTGTCTCCGGGTAGACTGGGGCTTTCAGAATTCCGAGTGAATACCTTCTGCTGTTGAAGCCCATCAGGACCATGTTGTTGATTGTCATATTTATATCCAATCAGATTTCGACTTTACCATGTTGGGTGTGTTCTTTGACCAACTAAAGCGTTTCTGCAGGCCTAGCCTTATGTCAGCATCGATTCTGCTGCTAATAGGAGTGGCAGTTCAATAAAGTTCAACAAAAAAAAGTTTAAAAAGTTTGTCATCCGAACAAGAACTAGCTTACACCTGTCTCCGATTTCTTTAAACTTTCAATTTTTAGATTGTTAGATTTTTTACTTTTAGCAGAATGGCAGATGAAGGTGAAGAAGTAACTTTGGTGCCAAATATAGGACTGGGCAGGATCGACTCAGCACTGGGCAAGATCTTTTATTGGAACTTAACGCAGAGATGTGCTGTACAACCGCGTCATAGAAGTCTTTTGAAAAGAGAAAGGAGGACGGACTTTGTTTTCAATGAGCAGCTTTGGTGAGTTTGATCGATTTTTATATATTTTTACTAGCAGGGCCTTAGGGATGGCCCGATACTGGGCATAAGTACTCGTACTTGTACTTGTGAAAAAGGCCCGATACTCCAAGCCGATTCTTCCTTCACATTTAAGAGCGTTATGCGGCGCAACGCTTTACAGATTAACCATAGATGGCCATAGTTGTAAAATTGATTCACGTAAATGTTTCAATGGAAATATTCAGCCCTATGCATATAGCTATTTCATAATGATGATAACGACAGTCTACCTCGTCATTCAGAGACCATGCTTATAAAGCAGTAAAACTGTCTTTTTTGCTATTTAAAAAAGAAACATAAACGATTTAAATTCGCCTAAAATGCATAATCATTCCTAAGACGGAGCCACGCGTCGGCTATTGAAAAAACTATTTTCCTCAGCAGTTGTCCAGTAGAGTTCAAATGGCGAAATGCTAGCTATATGGTTTTTCTCATTACTATTTTCATGTAGCTTAATATTTGTAAAATTATAGGTAAAAAGTATTAGAATCCTCAAGAAAATTAGCATATTTAAGTACAAGAACGAACCAGTGGTGGTGCGTGGCAATTTTTACAGAGGAAGCCAGTGAAGTTTGTATGGAAATCATATTTATATTGCCTTAAATAGGCGGCAATTTATGTTTTCCTCCGTGGGTGCTCACGGGCTTGCACACCCTTTAAATAGTAAAGAAGTCAAAAATGTTTGCATTTCAGAAATCAGAACCTTAGGAAATGGACAGCGGCCGACACAAGCACACACGCCTATTAACTTGATAATAAAGCTGGCTATCTTCCAATTCAGGACAGCAACACTTCTCACTAATACAGATAGGATTGGAGATTAAAAGTTTACCTGACCGCGATCAGCTTCGTGGGAAATTAGGAATCAATGCCACCGCTCCACTCAGCAACAACTGCAATGTTAATTTTAAATGAATGTAGCCTACCGGCAGTCTGGCACTCGACGTGGGTGCTCGAGCTCCGGAGTACGCACGGTACCGGCGCCTATGTTGACTTATAATAACATAATGAATGTTGAAAAGAATTCCTGAAGTCAAAGAGTATAATGATCAATAGACTAATCAAATGCAGAAATTATGTCATTTTGAATTGTCTTTGACATACACGTAAATGTAGTAGCTCATGCTAGGTGCTCTACTACGGTGTTATCTAACTCGGTGAAAGCTTGCACTAGCTAGCTTCACAAACTTCCCCTTGTTGCCGGAGCTGCTAGCTGACTGTAGTAGCTTGCTGATGACTCGTTGTGTGTCTGAGGCATGTGATTGGTGAGAAGCCAGGTTCAATTTGGCCTCCCTTGGTTTTTTCTTTACGATGAATTGACCATTCAATGTCGAGCTCGGTAAAACCTAGCCTAATTCTGATTGGCTGAAAATGTCATTTTTTTTCTCCAAGGGAGGCCAGGAAAAGCTGGCCTCCCTTGGTGAAAAAAATTAACATTTTAAGCATTTCTAGCATTTAACTGCATTACTTCCCACTAGACAGAGCACAAACAGGACTGCACCACCAACCCAGTGGCAGAGGGGCGCTGTTTCACTCTACCAGCTATAGAAGAAAATAATAATGGAATGTTTTGACAAGGGAAATTGAAAAATCAGTAAAAAAAAAAACTACTGTCCATTTATAATTCCTACGGTGAATTTATTTTAAATTATTTTTTATATTTTTATGAGGAGGACAGGCTTCCTTTAGCCTCCTAGAGAAACCGCCACTGGAACAAACAAAGGATGCAATTTATTAGGCTATTGAGGCATGAGGAACGCCCCGGACCTAGCCTCTGAAAGCTACCTTCAGGGAAGAAAGACAAATGTCGGTAGTTTGCAAAACTTCTGGGTGAACAAAATAGTGGTATTTCTGAGTTCTGACATACTAACGTTAAGAAATATAACTTAAATGAAATACGATGTAGCCTATTTATATTTTGTATAATATATACAAAAGCCCTAGAATTTCATTGTGAGGTTATTACTGAAGGCCTAGGTGTAAAATGCAAGGCCCGCCACTGGTTACACGTGTAATTACAAAACAATAAGTGCACAATAAAATAGTAAAAACAGTAAAAATAGTAAATAATACAGTGTGCAGTAGTACCTTGCCCAATGACACAACCGCATTTGGCAAAGTCGGGAATCTAAACAACAACCTTTCCACTACAAGTCTGACTGCCAAACCACTGAGCCATCTGACGCCCCACTTTATAGTCATGAGACTGTGTTCATATATTTTGAAATTAGAAGTTGTACAGTATTACCTTCCTGAAAAGTTGTCTTTTAAGGGAAACCAGGTTAGTATTTGAATGCAATGACATGATGCAACATTAAAACTGCAAACCCTGCAGAGTAGTTAGTCATTACGTTTTGATCCTCCTCTCACCTCCTCGAGTTTATTAAATATTCACCCCTTCAGACAATATTTCTTCGGGAGCAGTTACAGCCATGAGTGTGTTACATTAATTCTCAACCAGCTTTGCACATTCAGACACAGCAATGTTTATAGAGAATCTTCTTCCACTTGGTCAGACTCTCCAACATGCCTTCTGGCAAACTAGATGAGACTTGATATGAGATTTTTTCCAACAATGGCTTTTTTGTCATTCTACCATGTAGGCCACACGTCCAAGTTAGTGGCCAATGTCTCTCAGCTCAGCTGTGTCTCAGTTAAAGTTGTCATAACTCTCTGGGTGGCCTTCCTGACTAGAACCCGTCTTGCCAGGATAATACATTTTTATGGACCACATATTGTTGACTTATTCACACATGTTCCATATTCTCTCCACTTCCAAAAAACTGAATGTACTGTGCGATGGAGGAAATGCAATGCCTCGACACTATGTTAAATCGTATCCCTGATTAGTGCTTTTGAAGAACCTTATTCACAATTTGCTCTGAATGTTCCCTCATCTTCATTTATTTTTTATAGGAATTGTAAACCAACTGAGGGACCACCCAAAGTCAGGTGTATTTAGCCTGGAATCATGGGAAACACCATTGTGAATGGGTGGTCATTCAATTTATGTGACTTCTCAAGACATAATTACGATTATGCACCGTTTCCATTTCACAACAAAACCTTATCCAGACAAGTGTGACCAGAGTGGCCAAGCAATATGAACAAATCTGGGACATGGTTCCGACTAAAATGTACACTCACCGGCCTATTCATTAGGTACACATGTTCAACTGCTGTTTAGCGCAAACATCTAATAAGCCAATCGCCTGGCAGCAAGTCAATGCATTCATGCATGTAGACAAGGTCAAGACAATCAGCTGAAGTTCAAACCATGCAACAGAATAGGGAATAAATGTGATTTACCTCACATTGAACATAGCATGGTTGTTGGTGTCAGATGGGCTGATTATGAGTATTTCAGAAAGTGCAGATCTACTGGGATTTTCAGCACAATTATTGCTATGGTTTACATAGAATGGTCAGAAAAATAGAATATATCCAGTGAGTGGCAGTTCTCTCTGCAAAAATTCCTTGTTGATGACAGAGGGCACAGAAGAATGGCCAACTGGTTTGAGCTGATAGAAAGGCAAAAGTACACTGTTAGACTTTGCTGTAATTTCTACAGTTACTTACCACAAAATTCCCAGTAAAATACCATCATTTTCTTTTCCGGTTCATTACTGTAATATGCAATGCATTATAGGTATTCATATTTAATTAACAGTGATTTATTGAAAGTTTTGAATTTGCAGTAAACTGCTGTAAAACAACAGCAGTAGTGCTACTGTAATTGAATAAGACAACAAAATTGTTCATTGTTGTTATAGAACCATAGAAATAAAATATCTCTATAAAATGAAATACATTTTATTTGTTATGCTTTTAGCAGTGAATGTAGTATTAAAAAAGGTGATAATGGATACTTGAAAGGCGTTGAAAGGTGGGAAAAGTCTGGTCACACACACTCCTCAAAGAGAGCTGGAGCAGCGTTAAGGTAAAGCCAATCTTTGCTAATTCTGTGACATTAAAATCTGTGCTCAAAAGTTGCTAGCGGCAAAGTTAGGTTACCGACATGTAGACCAGTTGTCAGTAGGTTACCGACATGTTCACTTGTCAGACCACCATTAGAACTTTGGCTGAATTAAAACGTATCCCATATTATGGAAGTTTAAGGTCAGTTACTGCTTGCTGTTACCGCATTTTGGCTAACATTACCTCTGCTTGATGCTAATGTTATATTCTCGATTCTGTTGGTTGGTTTGTCAGTAATTTAGCATGATTAAGCAAAACTTATAACTCTGTTAATAAACACCCACTCTATAAGTTATGTCCAGTAACACGGAAAGCGGCTTTAACGAGAATGTGGTGCGTTGGAAAGGAAGAATTATCTGGGTAGTTTTTTTAGCTGAAAAAAGATGTGTGCTAAATTAAATAACGTTAGCTGGCAAAGGTTAACTGCATTTAGCTCTAGTATTTTGTGGAAAAATCAGTGTCCAGCATTTGTGGAAACATTTTTTGCCTCGGCTTCAGGGTTTGGTCACTCTTAACCACCATGTCAAGCAAAAATTTACCTCAGTGCCCAACGTTACAGTAGTATTTTCAGTTTCTGTGATATTTCATTGAATTCATCCCTTTTAGTTTATGAGACATGAGCTAAATATTGTGTAACTCAAAGAATATGGTGTTAGGAGTTGTGTGTATAGCTACCATGGTTTATGGGGGAAAGGAAAAGTAAAATGTATTTATTTCCCTTGCCGCTTAACCTTAAATTCAATCGATCGTTAAACAAGTGATTTTGTTATTGCTCTTTATTATTGCTTTAGGTTTTTCTCGTCAAAGTAATGTTGTTGTTAGCTATCTAGCAATCTATTACATATGATTAACTTCTAATACATCACATAACATTCTGGGCCCTATTTTAACGATCTGAAACGCAAGTATCAAACGCGAAACGCAAGTTACATTGTGGGAGGGTCCCGGGCGCTGTTGCTATTTTACGGGCAGGATAAATTATTCTTGCGCCCGACGCATATCTAAAATGGGTAGGTCTAAAGTAGCTTCATTAGTCATAGGTGTGGTTTGGGCGTAACGTGCAATAAACCAATCAGATCGTCATCTCACATTCCCTTTAAGAGCAGGCACGCTTGTTCCATGCCGGATTGCTATTATAACGGCGATTTTCTATTGATTTTTCTTTTTACAAAATGTAAATAAAGAAATGTCACAAGACATAGCCTACTTTCCGATGTTTTGGACTCACTCTCACTGAATCACAAGGTTATGAGTGCATGGTAATATTTTTGCTATGTAGTCTAACATTAGACCGAGATTACTCTTCTGTCAAATAAGCTTTCCACTCTTGTTATGCATTTCTGGGCATTTAAGTGGCTGGCACGCATTTCAACATCACGTCTCCTGAAGTCCTCTAATATTTCCTAATTAATGTCATCAACACATCCATGATTCATGGAAATGTTCCGTAAAATACAACAAGCCACATAGAATGCTGCGACTTGAGTAGTGTACCTGTTCTATCCAAACACTTGACGTGCATTTTCATTGTGCCAAATGTTCGTTCAATTAGGCTACACTGCGTGTTTGTGTGTGTTTTTGATTAAACAGCATTTTACACACTTGCTGGCTTCATAAATTGTGTCATCATTAACCATGTATTTAATTGTTAGCTGTTGTCCCCTTCACAGCAACCCATCCAAGGGGGGATTCCTCATGACAAAGTTGCCATAAATGAGTCGTGGCTTGAGCCTGAGTAATTCTGAGTAAAGACATGGGTGATTTTACTATTAGCATCGCAAATTACATGTGTATACTTGTTGATTGAATGGGTTCCCTTGAGGTTAATGTATATCAGTGTAAATAAATCATTATGAATAATTTAAATGTGTAAATGTGTACACTAGATGTATACCTATTTTTCACATTTTCGGACACCACAATGACATCCTCGTGTGGTAATATTTTTCCTTCTAATTATGTATTGCAATAGAATAAAGAACTGCTGCATTTGTGTAGATGAGAGGAGCAAAGTGTTTGCGCGTTGTGCATTCGCTACATTATGGTTAAGCATGCGCCCTTAAAATAGCACATGAATAACACGCCACTGACTTTAAACCAGGTTTTTCCTGGTCAATGGCGGAATTGTTTTCGGGGACTGCAAGATAGCACCAGGGAACGTTTGCGCCGGAACACGCCTCTTCTTTTCGCTGAACCGCCCAACGAACGCAAGTTCATTCCCTAATTTACCGACGCGCGTCTGTGGAGGGAAAAGTCCCATATGCTTCAGTGTTATTCTAACAATATAATAAGAGTTACCTACATTATACTGGTTCCCTGCATACTAATGCATGGCATGGATCTTTTTTTATCATGTTGTAATTGTGTTTTAACCCCGTGCATGCACTTAAATATATTCATTTTCATAATTTCATATGTAGAACAGCAACCAGTGACTGGAAAACTGAGAGACAACTGACAGAGACAGGAGGAAGAAGAAAGATGGACATGAAGGTCTGACCCCCGTGGCCCAGAAGACCACATGGTCCCTCATCGCTTGCTGAGCCACCAAGCAATGAATTTCAACTTTGCAACCTATTTACAAACTGACATATGCAACGATGTACAGGTGTAAATTTAGCAAATTCTGCACTGCAGAATTAAGAAAAAACATCAGCACATGGCAAACTATAGGTTTGTATGTGGAAATGAGCAATGTTCTGTTTCCTTTACACTTTTTGCTGCGTCTAAATTCCACATGCACAGGAGACACAAACAATCACAGATTAAAAAAACAAACTCAGTTCATTGGTACCCTTGCTTGTAAAGTTACAGGATGTTCCTTTGTGGCTGATAATTTTTCAGCTTTGTGCACTCACCTGAAAATTCACATCAGAGATAAAAAGAAAGTTTGCTGCCCCTACGATAACTGCAGCAAAATTTTCAGTGTCAGAACATCCTTTGCCACGCACATTTCAAGAATACATAAACAGATAGCCACTGTTCAGGTGGTAAGAATATATAAACAGATAGCCACTGCTCAGGTGTCTAACAGTGTAACTCAACCACTTGTTACAGCAAAGGTATGCAGGAGAGCATCTCTGAACACACGACATATCAAACCTTGAGGCAGATTGGCTACAGCAGCAGAAGACCACACCTGGTGCCACTCCTCTCAACTAAGAACAGAAAACTGAGGCTAAAATTTGCATGGGCCCCCCAAAATTGATAGATAGAAGATTGGAAGAATGTTGCCTGCTCTGATCAGTCTCGATTTCTGCTGCAACATTCAGATGGTAGGGTTAGACTTTGGCATAAAACAACACGAACGCAATGATCCATCCTGTCTTCTATCAATTTTCTTAGTACATTCTGGGCCCCTTAGTACCAATTGAGCATTGTTTGAAATGTCACAGCCTGAGTATTGTTGCTGACCATGTCCATCCCTTTATGACCACAGTGTACACATCTTTTAAAGGCTACTTCCAGCAGAATAACGCACCATGTCACAAAGCTCACATCATCTCAGAGTGGTTTCTTGAACCTGAAAATGAGTTCACTGTACTAACATGGCCTCCATGAGTCACCAGAATGGGAGATTTGCATCATGGATGTGCAGCCAAAGAAATCTGCCACAACTGTGTGATGCAATAATGTCAATATGGACCAAAATCTCAGAGGAATGTTTCCAGCACCTTGTGAATCTCTTCCATAAAGAATGAAGGTAGTTCTGAAGGCAAATAGGGGTCCAGCCCGGTACTAGCAAGGTGTACCTAATGAAGTGAATATCAAAGCCAATTGCTGGTTTAGTCGATGACTCTGTATGGGGGTGGTTAGACCTGCTTGCAGTCCAAATCAGAGATGTGGAGATGAAGGCAGCTGTGCTTCTGTCTGAAGGAGCAGAGTTTCCATCCCAGCTGCCTCACTGTCTGACACTGGAGCTTCTGAGGGACTTCAATGAACACAAAAAAAACTCTTCCAGCTGTTTTCTCTTCTCTCTCTCTCGCTCTCTTCTTGTTTCATCCCTCTCCTCTCATTTCTCCCCCCCAGATAGTAGAATGAATCCTGTGGGTTTGTCACACTCTGACATGCCCCAGTGTGTGACTCAGGTCTTGAGGCCCGATAATCACACTGATCAAGTCTTTAATGAAGCGAGCCGTAATCGCTGCTAAATTACTGTAATTACACACGGAGATACAGGTCTGTATTTACCCCTCCTGATCTTCCTCCTCCCATACGTCCTTCTCCTCGGGGGAGGGGGGAAGTGGGGGTGAGAGTGAATTATACCCCTCCTCCGGATATTATGGGGTGGCTCGAGAAAGGGAGGAAGAATTATGGGGTGATAAAAAAACGGGCATCAGAATGTTGACAAAACCACAGAACTTCCTACCTGCCGATTGTTGTTCTGAGAAATCTCCCCACTTGCTTTTATTTTGTTCCTCTCATGCTTTCTTTCTCTTTACATCCTTCCCTCTATCACTTTCTCTCCCATTTTCATACTTCTCTCTCTCCCTCGCTGTCTCTCTTCCTCTCTCCCTCACTCTCTCTTTCCAAAGGTGAGTTATGACATGTTTTTCTCTTTGTCACAGAAATCATATTTTCTCTTTGACCCGTCTTGCTCCCACAACACGAAAATGGAAATATGTTGTAGGTTGCAACACAGTTTGAAGGAGCAATTTGTGTTGTGACTTCAGAGCTGTGATGTACAGTACGTGGAACATATACTGTAATGTGTTTTAGGTGCTGAGGTCTTTGGGTTCCTCCTGAGGGTTAGACTAAAAGGAACATACTGTACAAGAGTTCAATAAATTATAGCAGATCTAAATTAGCTTGTTTTATATACTGTATAGCAAAGTGTTGTAGAATATTGCAGGGTTTTACTATTTTACACTGTGTTCTATATATTACTTTGTGTATGTTACACTCTGTTTCATAATAAGTACACAGTCTTCTAAAATATTATATTGTATTCTACAATATTACACTGCCTGTTAAAGCATTTCACTAGAGTTTAACAGCTGGGTTGCCATGGTTTTCTTAACACATTACCTACATGCTCAAAACATACTGTAGCTATCTTCTTTGCTAATTACATTTGACTTGAATATTCATGAGCTTTCAATCCCCATAGTGAACCCTACAGGACCCAACGGCTCAGGGAATTAAAACATACAGAGAGGGCCTAGTTTCATATGGAATCATCCGTAAAGAGAGGGCCTAGTTTCATATGGAATCATCCGTAAAGAGAGGGCCTAGTTTCATATGGAATCATCCGTAAAGAGAGGGCCTAGTTTCATATGGAATCATCCATAAAGAGAGGGCCTAGTTTCATATGGAATCATCCACACAGAGAGGGCCTAGCTTCATATGGAATTATCCATACAGAGAGGGCCTAGTTTCATATGGAAGCATCCATACAGAGGGCCTAGTTTCATATGGAATCATCCATACAGAGAGGGCCTATTTTCATATGGAATCATCCATACAGGGAGGGCCTAGTTTCATATGGAATCATCCATACAGAGGGCCTAGTTTCATATGGAATCATCCCTACAGAGAGGG
>JACXGM010032024.1:0-12775 GCA_016801145.1 Umbra pygmaea
TCAATATTTAATTGAGCCTCCTTTAGCAGAATTAACAGCCTCTAGATGCTTCCTATAGCTCACATCAATATTTAATTGAGCCTCCTTTAGCAGAATTAACAGCCTCTAGATGCTTCCTATAGCTCACATCAATATTTAATTGAGCCTCCTTTAGCAGAATTAACAGCCTCTAGATGCTTCCTATAGCCTGTAATGAGTGTCTAAATTCTGGATGAAGGTACTTTGGATCGTTCCTCCTTGCAAAACATCTCCAGTTCAGTTAGGTTTGATGGTTGCTGAGCAGGGCCGTGCACAGAACTTTTGAGGGGCACGTGTCGAAAATGAAAAAGGGCACCAGCTCCTTTATAATCACTATTGATAACAGCCATAATAATAATATAGATAATATAGATAAACAGGGTTTCAGGGCATCTTTCAACCTAATTATAACAGCAACCTTCTGTGAGCCATGTGCTTGAAGACATTTATGACTGTGATCCACTAGTCTCTTATTCACTACACTTTCCCTAAAATAAGCCAGCAATGAAAATATAAATATAATAGAGTGAAAAGTACAGTGTCAGGGAAAAGCATTTTAGAAAGATTTCTGAATGATCACGTGACACTGACAAGAACTGAACTGGAGCAATAATCCTTACCATCCAAAATCTTTTGACTGACAGTGTAGGCTATATGTATTTCACATTATAATATTACATTCTGGATGATAAAATATAAAGATTTCACAGTGATCTGATTCTGTAATGTCTTTTTACTACTACAACATTACTGTACTACATTTATATGGTGAAGTCAGCAAAAATTGGCAACTTTTTGGTAAGGGCTAATAATACCATCAAATAAGCTATGCATGAGATCTAATGTAATTTTTCTGCCCTGCCTCCCTAGAAAACTAGACCAATCAAAACTCTTGTTACATGTCCACAAGTGTTGAAGCAACAATGCAAGATCAGTTATTGTGATTTGCTGTAAAGATATTAAGAGATATGATGCTACAACTATATTTGGCCCATTTTACCTGATGGCCCAATTTAGCTGACTTCACCCTACATGTGAAGACAAGCCGAGAGTACAGAATACAATACTGTAAATAGAAAAATTAGCTAGACTAGATAGCTAATATGTGCATATTAACAGCACTGAATTAACCATTATTTAATATTATTACCATAACATTATTAAATGTTAATAAATTAGAGTATCAGCAATCACAAATCTATTTATTATAATTTCTTAGTTATGTTACCTATGACGATTATCACTCGTTGCTTTGTGTAAGTTCCAGTACGAAACAGCGCGGGGGCACACCTGTGCTTATGATTTCCCGATGGTAAAAACAAATTATATCTTGTTGTACTACTTATCAGTACATTGTTAACATTTTACAAAGGTCAAACTCAAATGCAGTTACAGGGTTTTTGACCAGCGAATGTGTGGAAATGTGCATTTAAAACGGCACTGGCGGCATCACATTACATTTTAATCACAGGTTACAAAATAGTTTGTTGTAGAGCGGGTGCTCAGCTTTTCCAGTTGTTAAATACATTAGGCCAAAATCTCAATTTATAAAAGATTAAATGTTTATGCACAGGCTATTTAAAGCTGCATTAGGTAAGATCTGCTCCCATCTACTGGAGAAAATGTATATGACAAGCAACTGAAGCCCCTCGTTAATATACCAGCAACGTGAACCTGGATATTAGTTTTTTCTTTCAAAACAATAGCGCTCGTTTTGATTCATTGCAATAATCATTGTTAATTCACTACACAGCCCGTGAATTATAAACAAATGCAATTGTATTGTGTGTAAAGAAACAATAAGAGCATGTGATAGCAAAAATAATAATTTAACATGTTTTAATAATAAAAGTAACAAATATGTTTTACACACAATTTGATTGAATATATTGTCAGTGTCTCATGTGAAAACACGATTACATTTGACAAACATTCACTAGAGTCTGTTTTATTCAAACAGAATACTAATTTTAGCAAAACATGAACATGGACATTACCTATGCAATGAAGAAACAATGATTATTTCAATGAACCACGAGCGCTATTATTTTGAAACGAAAAATCCCAGTTTGTGTTGCCAGGCGAACGTTCTTGCCTACTGTACAGCTTGAGCCAGCGCTACTATTACATGTCCTTGAGAACAGGCATGATCTTACATCTTCAACAGACTTTGAAATTTCCCGGCAGTCGTGAGTAATCTCCCCCTGGCATTCGTCATGGTGCCACTTGTGTAAAAGCGCGAATGGCCGAGCTTGAATTTCCAGGTATGTCCCTCTTTGGCTAATGTATTTTAAAGATGGAGGCGTAACATGGCTGCCGCAATTCGAGTGGCACCATTGTATATATTGTGAATGGAAGATTCTACAGTTACGAAAATACTTTGATTATTAGGTGGAAGTAATTACACATGAATGAGCACATATGTGAAAGAACAAAGGGGTTTTTGCTAAGAATCAACTCAAAGAAATACACAGTGTAGCTTTAAGTGTAGGCTGTATATTGGCCATGACTAGACAGCAAATGCTAGACGTTTCTCGTCAGGTCCCACATGTCTCAGTCAGACATCAAATCAACCGTACATCTCAGAATTTCTCCCAAATTATAGAGATTGCTAATGTGTCGTCATCATGACATATTTCCGCAAAGCATTTTTGGAATCCGCGGCACAAACTTAAGGCGCCCATGCTAACTGTCTTTTTATTAATGATGGGACAGCCGACTCTTTTACGCGAGTCAGTTCAACCGGACGTTTGTTGGTTGGTGTACCGAGTTAATAGATTCGGTCACCGGTTTGCGTGCCCGCGGGGGGAGGGGACACCCGTTTGATTACATTAGACTCATGCAGTACCCACGGTTAAGGTTTCGTTCAGTAGCCTCTCCTTGTGACAGCCTCTACCATTTAGCCTGCAACATTAACTGAACATAACTACCATGATAACATGTATTTGTATGTGATGTAGCCTATTTCCCCATCGACAATGTGGGTGTCTTCTCTGCAAGCTGGAGTTACTAACCAAGTTTTTCATTCCAGTGCATGACTAATTGTGTTCATGGCAATTCCGCTTGATTACAGTAGACTCTAGCGGTTGCACGTTTACTTTCGGTTTCGTTCCGTAGCCTGGTTTGCGGTCTCGGCAATTCAGCTTGATTACATTAGACTCGAGCGGTTGCACGGTTACTTTCGATCTCGTTCAGGACCCTTGTGCGGAGGTGCGCGGTCTTCTCGTGACAGTCTACATTCTAAAAAATACTGATCACACTTTGCTGAATACTTGCATCAGCTAAACACATTAAGGTAGCCGATAACATACACAGTTTATCAATACTTGATGTTATGTTCATTATTTATAAGCTCATGATGGAAATATTCCCTCGCCTAGCCTAATGGGAGTTGTGAATTGGTGAACCGTAGCCTACCTAACGTGCCGTTAATTCTCATTCGGCAAAAAACAGGAGTGAGTCGTTTCTTTCACGTCTGGCACTTGATTCTCCCGTTTCAGTAACACGAGTCGGGTTAATTAACCGACTCTTCGGTCAGTTCGTCAACACTACTTTTTATTCAACAGTCTTAATATATTTTATTTAACAGGCTCATGCACAATAGCTCCAACAGTGTTTTACTAGAAAGCGCATTTAGTAAGACCAGTAAACGAGTCAAAGTTTTCACAATTTACCATTTAACTTATGCATGATGTGTTTGTCTTAGTAAGTTACGTTGTTTTGTTGAATTCTGAATGCGTGCAAATAGATGAGAAAGCGAGGAGTGTGGTGCTTTAAACATTAGAATTCCTTTGAACGGACGACAGTTTTCTTCCCCACATTTACAATCTCCAGGTCGAGGACCCATCCATCTGTACAAAAGACCTGGGACTGCCTGCTGCAGCGACTTCAATTTACTGAATACTTTGTGTGTGTATGCATTAACACCAATGTTCGAATTATGATTTCATTCTTTGTGGGGGTCTCATAAAAATAGCAGCGACTGATGTATAACATGATCAAAAACACACCCATCGCGATATGCACTCAGGAGTAGCATAAACCTAAATTGTTCTTTTGGAAAACATGTTTATTTTAGGCTGTTTATTAACATACATGTCGTGATATATATTAAATAAAAAACTGAATTTTTTGTGATGTAAATAATAGTGCTGATGATTTTTAGAGACCCTCACAGGTGTATGATTTTACTGCCATAATGTGAGCTCCCAAGTATTTCGAACCCTGACTAGCACTTAATATCATGTAATTGTATAAAAGGGTGCTGGAAGTTGGGCAACAGCCAACATGTTGACGTCCCACCGGCCCTTGACCAGTCGCTATCCTCATTAGGATCCAGTCCTTTCATTCCCTTTAATTTCTCGTCATATCTCGTCTTTGCATAAGGATTTAGTTTTAGGTGGTATGGTCGGAAAATGTTTGTTTTCACCCGCTGCATTTTGTAGGATTCTGTTTTTCACGCTAAGTTTTCATTATTTTCATGCCAGAACACTAGCCTGCTATGCCAGCCCATAAAGTGGCCAAACATACCCCTAATTCTTTGCGTTTTGATGACGTTGCTGCCCACTTGGTCACATGTCTTAGCAATCTCTTAGCAATCTCTATTTTAAAAACCTGAAGTATGTAATATGCCAACATATTTAGGGTTTTTTACGTTTGAACTGCACATTTCGTTATTAGGCTGTATTTGTTCTTCAATTACGTTGCTCCGGTACATTTCGTTTAGCGGATTTGTGCGAGAACATTCCACACATTCCATAGCGTTCGAAATTATATTGCAACATTCACAGTTTAGGTTAGGTAGGATGATACTAACGGTTAAGGTTAGGCATGAGGTTACTAACGGTTAAGGTTAGATATGACGTTACTGAGGTTAAGGTTAGAATTAAGGTTAGGGTTAACATTACAAAAAACGATAATCGGGTGTCTGCAGGACGCAAGTAATGTAGAACAAAACACACACAAAGTGCCGGTCTGGATTTGAACTCGCGAACACTGCCATGCAAGTCTCGGATTTATACGCCCGTCCACCATCCCCGACCTCCACCCTAGCAAAAACTACACAATTTACATGCTACGTCATGATCTTCATATGTTCATATTTAACGTTATTCGAGTGTTCAATTTAGTTCCCTACAAACGTAATTGACCCTCTCATACGTTCATATTTCACATATTTATAAATATATAAGATCTTTGTTTACCCTTGCATAACTTTGTTCAACTCCTGGCTGCTGATGTGCGGCAGCTGCGGAACTCCAGTGCATTCAGTGAAGATAGAGGGGGCGAAGTTATCAGGTTTACTGACAGTTTGAGAAGCGACCAAGATTTACACAAGCTCTTTTTAAGAACTTCCATTGGGTAAATATTTGTAAAACAGACAGAAAGACGTAAAGGGTGACCAATAGCATTGATTTATTAAATTAAAAAAACGGCACTTCAGAGTGTAAGGGGAAAAAGGGCATGTGCTCTGCACAGGTTGAGCCCTACCTGTGCACGTGCCTGTTGCCGAGCATGGACAGCCCGCTTCAAATCACTGTACATATTTTCAATGATATTCAGGTCTGGGGACTGGGATGACCATTCCAGAACATTGTACTTGAGTTTTATTTTATATATTTTATGCTGCTTGTACCTGTAAACTTTGTGCAGTTTACTGCCAAAAAAGAACAATAACATGACTTCACAGCAGGTCTTTATTGATAAAAAGATAAGTCTTAAAACATAAATGCAAAGGAAAATTCAGATATGACAATCACCTAGCTATTAGTTATAATATATTGATCAATCACCCATCTGACTCAGGAGTGATGGTAATAGTAGATCTGCTTACCCATGGGCAGGTGCATCACTATTTAATTCATAAGCAATCACTGCATTAATCCATAAGCAATCATTGTATGAAAGTGTATTTATATATACCTACAAAGTACTTTTAGAAGACTGGCTGGTGGGTACAGCTTCAGTTCGTGTTCAGGAAGCATTGAACCAAATTGACTCTCCTTGAAGATTTCCATCCGAAAAAAGGCAGCGCCTTTAAGCAAAACAGCAGCAAAATAACATGACTGTGGCATTGACTGTCAGGGCCCTATTTTAACGATCTAAGCGCATGGCGTGAAGTGCATGGCACAAGTGCGCTTTGGCATCCTTACGGATTGCTCCATTGACAGTGAAGGACTTCCGGCGCAATGCAATGCATTCAACATGTCCAGTGTACATCACGTCTTAGGCGGGATGTCCACTGTATACGTCATATATTAGTGCAAGTTACATTTTACCGAATATATGCGTCCGTATAGTGCGGACTTGACGCACATTTGCTTCCGCAAGGCAAGACCGTTCCTATCGTGTTGTGCTATTCATTCTATTGGGGACTCCAACTTCCGGTTGTACAATGGCACGGTGTCGCAACGCACACGTTGGATAATTTGAACGTATGCGACACACAGGGCGCACCGCATCGCAAGCCCGCAAGGTAAACAGATCTTTGCAGATTGCTCCATTGACAATGAATGTCTTCCGGCGCAACGCAACATATTCGACGTGTCCAGTGGACATCCCATCTTAGAGTCTCTTGTGTTGGAATGCATTTTCTGACTTTGTAACCAGCACACAAAGTTTATTTGAATGTTTGGATTTCATTAGAAGCAATGTCTTTTAATTAAATAAATAAATTATTTATATTTATTATATCTAAACGTATCTTATTTTCTATTTTGCCTGCAGGTTTTTTATGTGCCTACGATAGACTTTTTTGTAAACTTCTTTGTTTCCTGAAAAAGCTTTTTAAGCAATGATGATGGTTTTTAAATATGTATTTGAGAAGGATTTTGGCATACCACAAGCGTGGTGCAGTGTCCACAGTGTGATCTCCTACCCTGTCCAAATGTGTGTGTCCCCTTTAAACCAAATCAAACTTGCCCAAAACAAAATTTGTTATGATTCTTACCTCAGGGAAAGGTGTTGGTGATCTCCATGCAATGTCTCTACATCCCTTTCATTTGAATTGTTTCCTTTCTATTTATAATGTCATACATGTTAATGGTTACAAATGTACCCGTCTGCAGTTACGCACTCTGTTTCTTGAGCAACAATTACATGTATACATCGACAAGACAAATGCGTTCTGTTAAGACCCGAGACCTATGAAGCAAGTTCAACATGCCCAGGATTTCATTTCGTTAGCTGGCTTCACTAAGCCTAACAACCGCAGCCTCGCATACGCAGCGTCACGACCGTGGTTATTAATGTGTTAAATCAACCCAGGTTTTTCCAATCTAGCGATGAGCGTGTTCACATAAAAGAGTTGTGTGCACCATATGACCAATCGAAGACATGGACAAGTCTAGCAAAGCAGCATATTTCACTCTAGAGAAGCAAACAATTGTTTTTGAGAAATTCTAAGAATATATTGTATATGAGCAATCTATGGCACCAATCACTATGGGGAATCCTATGAAAGGAGCTATATTCGATATACAACAGTAAATGTTATAGGGTCTACATTATTTATAGAGGAAGTAGTCAACATAGGTTATTGTCTACCTGCTATTACATAAAAGCCCTCTTTAATAGACTGCATGGGCAAGTGGCCTGGGACCCCGATAAATGTATCAAGTAGCTCTGTTAGAGCAAGCACCACCTTGTGAATTGCAAATTGTTTTTCTTTCGGTTCTCCGCCTTAACCACAGCATATATAAAACTACCTATAGCAAAAAAACACAATGCTATGCATAAAGTCTGTGGAACTGTAATTGCATGACTTTGATGTCTATACAAAGACATGTAGGCCCTCTGCTGAGAATTTATGAATTTCATAAAGATACTCATTAGAGAAAGCCAACAGGTTTTGTCAGGCTCTAAATATTCTTGTTTTTCTCAATATCCATGCACCCAGCTCAATGAGATCTTCTAAGAATGGTGACACCATTTTCAATTGAGGATTGATTGGTCGGTAGCCAGTGCTTCCATGTGTGTTTATCTGTTATCTGGACTTGCTCTGGAGCAGGTTAGGTGTGCAGCATAAGTTACAGTGGAGATGTGACCCGGTAACAAGTGAACCGCCGTCGTGACACTGAAAAAATAGGGTTTAACCCCAAATCCTGCTTAGGCCTCTGCTCTCTTTCTTTTTAACCCATCCAGTGAAGGCTGGATTGTAGGTGCAGTATGCAGGGGTAATAACAGTAAGGTGCAAGTGTAGCCTAGCAGACTTCACGTTTAACCTACAATAGGAGTGGTAGGGACTTTCTGTGTTGAAATGGACATCACTTCAAACTTAGTAGGTTTTATTGCTTGGGCAATCTCGGAAAACAGCCTAATGTGCATAATGTGCATTTGGCTGTGATGGAAGAGGAAATATAGCTGACGCAAGTTTCTGCATGACCAGGAGTCATTTTGTGACGTGCAGTTTTTATTGAGCCCTTGGTCAACTGCCATAAGCCACAGATTTAATGTCTGTTGTGCCGGCTTCAGGAGTGTTGGGATAAAACCTGTGTGGTAAAGAGTGACAGAATAAAATGGATCTTTAGGTTATGTCTACAACCACTGTTTCATGAAGGAGTGAACAAAGTAAGGTTTTTAAATTGTTGTTATTAATTATGTGATTATATAATTGTATCAAACCCAGGGTTGGACATTATTACATTTTCCTTTTTATGACTTCGCAGACAGTGTTATCCAGAGCAACCTTCTTCAGGAAATGATGGTTGTAGAAATAATCTAAAGATTTCCCAAATACCAGGATGAACCATGCGGAAATCCCCTTTTTATCATTTGAAATTCAAAGCAGCAACACAATGTACGATAAGCTATGTCATTAATCATGCTAGTAGATGGAGTTGGATACAAATACACATTTTCAAGGTTTGCTCAGGTCTGTCATGTCCAGCCAACCCAACTGGCCAGACCTCATTGAATTTGAAGATGTTGGCTGTGCATCATATAGCACCAAATTCCCTATGGTTTCTGGTACAAATATGTGCACTATATAGAGAATAATATGCAGATTGGTACATGTTTTTGGGGAGCTATAACCATTGCACGCAACCTCTAAGCTATCCAAAATGTAAATAAGCCTTTTGATTTTTCTTGTTTTTCAAAGTTTGGTTAGAAGCAAAGCAATCACAGTTGCGTGTCTGAGGCTGAATTTGTCTGATGCCAATGCCCATCCCTCTGCCTGAGTACCAAACGGCACCCTGCTGCCAAGTATTCTAGACTACGATTGTAAAGGGAAACCGTAGTACATCATATAGAGTATACTGTAGGACGCAGTTTGGGGCACATCCTTTTTCTTCTGGCTGTTTATTTCAGAGTAGATTGCTTTATCATCGTCTCTCACTGTCAAACAGTCCCTTCAATCAAAATACCTCAATGTTTGTACTCTGTTTTATTAGGAAATAGATTATAACTATTCATAAATGCTAATCCATTCTTAAATGTATCAATAATAGTCCCTACATGAGACATTCACCCTCCTCTGCCTCTCCATTTTCTGATATAAAACCTTTCATTTATTTTATTAAAGAATAACACTGAACTCACTGGCTTGTTTCTGGACTAGGACCTTGAATCTAAAGACCGGTGGAGACTTTGTCCAAAGAAAATAAATAATACCAGGTTATTCTGCTACCTTAAAGGCCTGCTCCATGAACCTGAGAACAGACTGTCTATTTTAAAATAATCATACCAATATCCTCTTAACTCTTTCATTGTTCAAACACACTCAGTGTCATTAGTTAATCATTATTTATATACAATATAATCGATTTTGCATTTCCTATTGAAAATAGTCTTTAGAATAGGTGTGTAGTTTAATTAGACAATGTATTATCTATAATAACTGTCAAGAGCATTGTTTGAGCAATGTTTAGGTACAACACATTGGGTGTCCAACATAATACAATCCTTTGTTAGTGATTGACTGATTATTACTAGTTTTCTAAAACAATAACAAAAGATGTACTTTGCATTAAAAAAGCAAACATCACTATACCTATATTATAAATATTTCTTAGTTGTGTACTTACATTATCCTAAATGTTTCCATCAACTTTCAAACCCAGAGAAATTTGTAATATAATTTGAAGACACGGGACGTTTAATTTCGTCTTCCGTCAATGGCGTCATATAACCTTTGACTGTTCAAGTTGCTCTTAGTTCCAGGGAACCGCCAAACATAACGTGAATAAAGTTTTAATATTTTTAACAATACATTACTTTGTCAGTGAACATTTTTTTCTGCCGGAGACACTAGATTGGAAGGTTGTCATTGACGACGATAACAAAAACAATGATCCCACGCTACTTCCCGACGTCATCCAAGTAAATCTTTTGCCATTTGTTTTGATTAAGAATCCCCTAGCGGCTACATATTGTACCGTAAAACTACATATTGTACGTTTAAAAGGTAGGCATTTTGGGTTTAGAAAAAGATTTTTAAAGCTCTCATTATTTGCACAGAAAGCACAAAATAATTTAGAACACATCAAATGCCAGAATGCTTGCATTTAATCTAGTACAATTCACTGTTTTCAACCCATGAATGTTTGAACACAGCTGACGATCAGAAAAGTTGAATCACTGTACCAGAATGACCTAATGATTCATGGGAATAACATGTTTCTTTTTGCTGCAGAGATTTCTACTAACATAGCCACAATGTAAATATTTTAGAATGACACATTGTCTTTTCAGAAGATTAGATAGAAGACTGATTTTGTCCACAGTGTTTATTTACTCTGGTTAACAAGGCCTCAGCTAGTGCTTTCTTCTGCTAATGCATGGAACAGGTGGTAGTAATGCAGGAATTCCCCTCCATCTTTTTTCCTTTCCTCACATTTTCCCCCTTACAAATGGCTTCCCTCATTTGGCAAGCAAGTAAAATACTCATTTGCCATCGCCTGAGAGACGTGTGGTTGTGAAAACAAACATAGGTTTTTATAAATTAAAATGTCACAATTACAGCAGCAAAGGGCTGTATTGTTTTCATCATTTCTCCAGTTTCAAATGTCTCCATCACATCACCTATTAAAGAGATGCTCAGGACATGTTGGCTGAAATCAATTATTGGCAACCTTCACATAAATATAACTGCATTCAACAGAAGTATCATTTTGGTTATGTTAACCTTGATATACAACCATGAACAAATTTAACAAGTTGATCCAAGAATGCAATGCGATTTTTTACCAGTATCACACCCTAAACCACTTGAGAACTACCATTACTTTTTATTGAAATGTTAAATTTTGTCTTTTTAACATAGATGTAGCAATGTGAAAATCCTTCTGTTGCTGTTAATATTGACAGCAAATACAACAATGCATTGCTCTGGACTGGCTGGCAAGTCTGGCCACATTTTGTAGATAGACGGATTTGGCAATTCAAATGAGGACTTTCGTACATGTTGAATTGCCGTTCTACCAGAACATTTCCAAGAATAGACCAATCAGTTACAATTTAAAGTACTTACTTTTAAAGTACTTTATTTCAGGCATAACATCCAAGGTTATTGAGGTTAATGTTAAGATAAGGTAAGGAAAGCTGAGGTTATGGTTAAGGTTAGGGATTTCGTAAATGTATGACGCTTTACTTTTCCATGGCTCTGGAAATGTACACGATAATTTGAATATCAGAATGAGAAGTACCTTGAACTCTGATGTTATGCAACATGTCTGCTGCATTTATTTATAGTAGGCTGGCTACCTTTTATTTACATACATTGTTTAAACTTAAAATTTGCAAAGTTTGCTTTACATTTGCAAAATTCTGCAGATGGTGCAGAATGCTGCTGCCAGACTTTTAACATCCACTAAGAAATTTGACCACATTTCCCCAGTCTTGGCCTCTCTGCATTGGCTTCCTGTCCAGTATCGAATACATTTTAAAATGTTATTGTTTGTTTTTAAAGCTCTTAATGGACAGGCCCCTTTGTATATCACAGACCTCATACAACCACACACACCCATTAGGACACTGAGGTCTGCGGATAAACTTCTTTTATACTCCCCCCGGTCTCGCTGCGTACGTGCAGGTGATAGAGCTTTCTCAGTTGCCGCTCCTAGGCTATGGAATCATCTTCCCCTTTCAATTAGGCAGGCCCCTTCATTGACGGTTTTTAAATCCAAGCTTAAAACACATTTATATGCATTAGCGTTTCCCACTACCTGTTGAGTGATTATGTTTATTTTACTGACTGTTAGTTTTGTTTTTACTATGTATTCTATGGTGTCTTTATGCTTTTGTTCAGCACCTCGGTCAGCCTTGCTGTGTTAGAATGTGCTTTATAAATACATTTACTTACTTACTTACTTACAAAGAATATGGCTTTTGCTGATCATGGTGAAATGCATTTATGTTGTTTAGAAGTAAATTACAGTGTTGTTGGGAGTTGGTTACTTTAGGTATAACAGAGGGTTTAGCCTAATCTATAAAAATGTACATCTTGTCAAAGTGGTATTTCATCCTAGAAGAATAATTGGGTGGATTTAGCTTGTCCCAGGCATTTTTGGGTCAGTCGTATGTGTTGCAAACACATTTAGGAATAGGGATTGACATAATTGTCACAATGTCCATAGTCTTGGTGCCTGTTCTGTGTCACTACAGGGTGGTTTCTCCCCTATATGTTTTGTTTTGGTTTTGTTTCCCGCTCCTTTTGTCACATGATCCCGTCACATGTTTTGATTAACCAATCAGTTCTGTTGTTTAGTCCACACCTGCACCTCCTTCCCTCGTTAGTATGGTATTTAGTTCTGAGTGT